>JAMPIV010020713.1:0-63256 GCA_024509875.1 Oreohelix idahoensis | reverse complement strand
GTTATCAAAACCAAGTAACTATTGTGAAAACGCAAGTAGAGAGGACTGACTAACAGATAAAATCCATACTTGACTGAAGCATGACTGAAATGACTTCTAGTGTAGATTCCCTCAATAGTGAGTGATAGACACAGTAAATTTCAAGTGTGGTGTGATTTCAAATGAAGTAAATAGAAATAAGTTCAGGGACGCCATACTATAGCCAGCAGCTCAGCTGAGTTTTGCTAGCATTTCTGTGTTCTTTATTCATAATCTGGTAAGATTGAAATTATTTCTTTGTATATTTTGAATATTGTTTAATGTTTCGAGTGATTTGATACTGCCATATCGAAATCTAGCCTTACAAACAAGTAAGGATTTGCTCTAGACCCCCCCGCCCTAGTTCAGGGTCTAGGGACAAACAATATATATATAAACTCCAGCAAGGATTAGGAAGGACAGATCAAGTGTTGAGATCAGTGGAACATATCACTTATCCTATCTTAGTGCAAGAAGCTAATAAACATATTTCTGATTATGTAGTCTGGGAGAACTTATCCTATGGGAAACCAACTTGGTAAGATGTGTTGTATGGTCAGAGAGATCTGACCCTGTCTAAATAGTGTTATTGTAAATTGTTACGTGTAGAAGTGGCTCCTTAGGTAAGGTTCTGAACCTAAACCAATACTTTATTTCAGAGCTGTGAGTTTTTTTTTATGTTGACACCAAAAGGTGGTGTCAAATGCTGGGTAAATAATTGACAGTGAGGACCCGTGCAGTGTCGCATCTCGGCAGAACAGCCTTGTATTGCCCCCAAGCCCGGAGAGGTGGGGCCACCCGATATATTGCCCCCAAGCACGGAGAGGTGGGGCCACCAGATTCCAGCACCAGAACTACTCTTTCAAAGTTACGTAAGCAGGCTGGTCTGCTGGATTTACACCAACTTCATAGACATAGCACCCAAAGTGAATTACTACTAAAACATCCCATTTTCTTCCATCATAAATGGACAATGCTTGGTAGGCTTAGACAGGGAGGGATGAAGCCACCCCAACAGCACATCTATTCATCGTTCTCCCAGGGAAAATAAAACTATGAACTGTAGAAATAATAACTACTCGTGAAAATTATATACGTACACACCTTTTATTTATCATGTCATTTATTCATGCCATTCACTCATAAATTCTAAAATCTTTCATATGTTCTGGCCAAAATAAAACCTTGGTTCAGAACAAATAAATTTAAAAAAAGATTTACTTTCTAAAATTTCACCAGCTGAATTTAGTTCATTGTGTTCTAAATTTTATTGATACTATTATATTATTTAATATCTGTGTGTGTGTGTTTGTATATGTCAATACAACACATTACATTCAGTACCCTAGATTTTAACGTAGCCACATTCATTAGAAAAAAAGATAGGTGTGAGGTCGTAGTGGTAGCAAGAAAGGCCTTCTGAAAATTCACAGCTACATTTTATCTCAGGAGCCTTCACAGCTGACCTCATACATCACACTTAGTAATATCACCATCATACAATACCATCAAAACCACTACAATGAACAAAACAATAAATAAAAATAAATAATTCTGTATACCGACACTCACTCATGCGGTCAAACCGTCTACAATTAATCTGTATTTTTGAATGTGTCATCAATCATCAATACAAAAATTACATCAACACATTCTCGCTTATATCCATACATTCTTGGTTTAAAATGAAATAATAATAATGATAATAACAACACTTTCTTATGCACTTCTGTGGCAGGTAAAGTCTTTGAGCAGTTAAAATAAAACGAAAAAAGTATGTAATATCTGCTTATTCTCATATACATCATCCCATTTAAGCAAACGAAAACATTCATATTTCTAAAGTACAGGGGTATGCGGGTACATTCTCACGACTCACATTTCTAAAGTACAGTGGTATGCGGGTACATTCTCACATACATTACATTATAATAGTATTTTAAAGTGAATATAATAATATAATAATATTACATGGATATAAAACAAATTATTCACAAAAAAACGAGCGGAAGAGGAAAAGAAATGTTGACCTATGGATGAGATGTTGACAGGCAAATGCTGTTTCTATGGGGGTAGATAATCAATGTTGAGGAAGTGTTTGAAAAGTGCTTTGTTAAATGAATATTGTGTAGGTAGGCTTTTTAGGTGGTGTGAAAGGCTGTTTCATAAGTAGGCTCCAGAGTAGGCTAGACTCTTTTTGAACAGGTTGATCCTAGGTTTGGGCAGACGTAACTGATGTAATTGTTGTCCCTCTCTTCTACTGGTTTGAAATAATGATCGTAGGTACGGCGGGGCATTGTTAGATAGAATAGCGTGAGTCATCGTGGCTTTGTTGTAGAGAAGACGTTTTTTTAGGGACAGTATTTTGGGTTCTTTTCCTGTCCTTGTGTGTGGTGTCGTGCGATTATCGATGATTAGTCGTACTGCTCTCTTAGGCAGGGAGTGCAGTCTCTTCGAGGTGGAAGCAGGGCAACCATCCCATAGTGTAGAGCAGTAATCTAGATGTGTCTGTATATGTGAGGTGTAGAACAATAGTCTAGAGTCTGCGTCTAAGAAGTGTTTTATTTTGGCTAGCTGGCACGTCTTTTGAGCTAAATGTTTGGTTAAATTCCGTACATGGGAGTTTCACGTTAAGTGCTGGTCAATCGTGATCCCTAGAACTTTGTGTTCTGTTACATGTTCAATTTGTATTGATTCCGCGTGTAGCTGTAGCGATCTTTTCGTGCAGCTTAGGAGTTTCTGTCTGGTGGTAATCAACATAGATTTTGTTTTTGCTGTGTTTACTGGCATACGATTCATATTACTCCATTTTGTTAGATTGTTTACATCGCTTTGAAGAGTCATTTCAAGTGCCACGCAGTCATTGTCACTAGTGTAGATAGTACAACCATCTGCAAAGAGGTCACAACTTGAATATTTTAGATGTAGTGGCAGGTCGTTGATGAACATTGCGAAGAGTAGGGGCCCAAGAATAGAACCCTGCGGTACTCCTGTATCTATCTTCGAGAAATCTGATGTCGAGTTGTTGTGAAGCACTAACTGTTGTCGATCTGCCAGGAATGATTTGATGATGTTTAGTGGATTAGGGCCTATTCTGAGGGTTTCCAACTTTTGAACCAAGATAGTGTGGTCAATCATGTCAAATGCTTTTTTGAAGTCAACAAAAACAGCAGCACCTAATTTTCCATCATTTACGTTCGACAGCCAGTTGTCTGCCATTTTGGTGAGAGCTGTGTGACAGGAATGTTTGGGTCTGAAACCTGACTGGCTATCAATGAGCAGTTTGTTTGTTGTTAAGTGTTGAAATGTGGTGTTGTAAATGTGTTTCTCTAGTGGTTTTGAAAGAGATGATAGAATGGATATTGGTCTGTAACTGTTGGGATCGCTATGTGAGCCAGATTTATAGAGAGGATACACTGTGGCAGATTTAAATGCTGTGGGGAAGTAGGTGTGTGCAATACATTGGTTGTATACATATGTTAAGGAGTCGCAAATGATGGGTGCAGCGTAACGTAGAATTTTATTGCTGATACCATCAAGCCCAGATGAATTGTTGTTTTTTAATGCCAAGATATATTTGAGAACTTCATGTACTGTTAGAAAAGGAATATGTCTTAGATCTGTTATGGTATGTTCAGTGTTGCAGAAAGCTGTCAATTTACTAATATCGCAGTCCATTGGTTTTAGTGTCGACTTGAGATGGCTAATTTCTGTTTTGAAGTGGTTGCTAAAATGAGTTGCCGTGAGGGAGCAGCTTTTTGGTAAAGAGTTTAGTGACTTTGATTTGTGTGTTAGTGTTCTAATGGCAGCCAGACTTCTTTGCTGTTTGCTTTGTCTTGAATCATCTTTCTGAAATGTAGTTTCTTTTCCTGACGAATGAGGTATTGTACTTTGTTTCTACGCATCCGATACCTGCTGAAATCGTTGAGCTTATGTGCTTCGTCCCGCTCTCTCATTGTTGATAATATTTCGTTGGTTATCCACGGGGTCTTTCTGATGTATTTAACACAAACCTGTTTTATAGGAACATGTTTGTCGAATACGTTGGTGAAAGTTTGTGTCCAGTATGTTATGGCTTCTTCTGGTTGCGGAAGGTGGTACACGTATGAGAGAGGGAATATTTGTAGGTCTTGTAGGAATAATTAAAGGTTAAAGTTTTTTGAAATTCCTGTAATGGACTGTGAAGTGTTCCGTTTTAGGTGCTTTAAACCCCTTTCTCGTCCAGGTGCAGCAAATAGGATAGTGGTCACTTAAAGATGTCTGTGGGATTGTGCATTCTATAATGTTTTCTGGACAGGTCGTATAGATATGATCAATTAGCGTAGATGATGAGTCTGTTACTCTCGTGGGTTGATTGACTAACTGTATGAGATGGTGATATCATTACACGTGTTGTTTGGTTTGTGAAGGTCAATATTGAAATCCCCCAGTAGAATAATTTCCTTCGAAGAAGCCCAAACGTTGTCCATCATTCGTGAGAACGTGTCAAACTATACAGTAGAAGAGCTAGGGTTTCGGTACAGGTAACCAATTAAAACGAGGGTCAGGTTGAGGAGTTTTATTTCCAGCCATAAACATTCAATGCCAGTATGTTCTAAGATCATCACGGCCTCTGTACTGGAGAGATGTTGAGATGTATATGACTAGCCCTGTTTCATGCTGTCTGTTAGAATCCCTGCGAATGGTGGTGAATCCATTAATCCTAATTTCTTCATCTGTAATTTTGTCATTGAGACGAGTTTCAGAAAAACCAAATATGTGGAAGTTTTGTTGGAGAAAGGTGGAGACTTCAGAAAGCTTACCTAGCAGGTGGTAAATGTTTAAATGGCCAACTTTAAGCCCTGATAGTTTAAGCCATGAATCAGTGGTATTGCCTATATTTTGATTAGAGTTTTTGCACTCGAACATGATAATAGTCACTAGGAAGGAAATAGTGAGGTGAGTAGGAATGAGTAAGAAGCAATAAAATTGGTACACAATGGTTAATACAAAATTGTAAACAAGTTATAAAATATACACTGCAATAGATTTCTCTAAAGTCCGTGAACACTGTTTACAGCATCTTAATCTTTGCAAAAAGTGCGGTTTTTTATCTTAAAATACAGTCTGTTCCGAACAAAAAGGAATATTTTTACTTCAACCACAATGAAGAGAATTAATATTGTCGGGACAATATAGATAGATAGATACAAAGATAGATAGAAACATTTATACATTTAAGTTCATCAGCTTATACACTTTTGTGTATTATAGAAAGTTAAACTATCTATACATGTCGTAAAAAGCGACTAAGGTGGGTTGGGCATGAGGCCGGTTACCCCATCCTTTAAAAATGTTAACCCACAAAAACAAAACAAAAAGATGGAGACTTTCATAAATGGATGCTTGCGTAGAATAGAAGGATAGAAGTGGTATGACAAGATCACTATTGTGGAACTTGTGACAAGGACTAGACAAGTAGCAGTGATACAAGAGATGACAAGAACCAGACAAGTAGTAGTGGTACAAGAGATGACAAGAACCAGACAAGTAGTAGTGGTACAAGAGATGACAAGAATCAGACAAGTAGTAGTGGTACAAGAGATGACAAGAACCAGACAAGTAGTAGTGGTACAAGAGATGACAAGAACCAGACAAGTAGTAGTGGTACAAGAGATGACAAGAACCAGACAAGTAGTAGTGGTACAAGAGATGACAAGAACCAGACAAGTAGTAGTGGTACAAGAGATGACAAGAACCAGACAAGTAGTAGTGGTACAAGAGATCAGAAGAAGACGCTGGAAATGGGTGGTACACACATCGAGGAAACTTTTTGATAGCATTACGAAGCAGTCGTTATCTGCAAGTCTCCCGGACAAGAGAGGTAGAACGAGACCAAGGAACACATGGAGAAGACAACTGGAGACAGACATGAAGGCGATGGAGAAGATATGGAAAGACCCTGAGCTGATGGCACGGGACAGGAAGACTTGGCATACGTTTGTTTAAGGCCTATGCTCCATTGGGAACTGAAAGGAGATGAATGGTAAGTGGAACAAGAGAAACGTTGAGCTTAGAAAGTGATTGCCGCATTTGGTACTCTGAACAGCTGATTATTATGAACATTTTAACTCACGTTAGAGGTGGTGTGGTACCTTGGGGCACAGGTGATCGTCCCTCCAAAGACAGAGGTTGACCTACTATGAAGCTTGATTTTCAGTGCCCCCACGTCTTTTCTTTAATATAGTGTTCTTTCCCAACACTTTTTAAAAAAAAATAAACGGGGCCCCCTCCAAGAGTTCAAGCTTCATTGCCTCCAAAATGTAGATTCGTCACTGTCCACTGATGCAGTTTTATTTTATATTGGTCATCAATTCTGTTGTTCATTTCTTTTGTTAGTTTTTATGTCTGCGTTTTGTAAACATTTTGTGTTTGTGTTTTGTGTTCATTGTGTGTACACGTTGTGCGATAGTTCCGTGTCTATATTTTGAGACAAATAGATATTACACACATAAAGTTATGTTTCAAGCACTCGTGAGAAATAAAGAAGTAAAAAGCTAGAACAGAAAAAGAACAGAAGTGAGTGCCTTACCGGAGAATCGAACTTTGAGACAGCTTTGTTGTCTATGTTTTATAATAGTTTTGTGTCCTTCTTTACTCATGTTGTCATGTCTCTATATCCTTTATTAGTATCATGTCTTTCCGTTCTCCTTGTAGATTTATGTGATTATAATTGTTAGTCGTCTCTACGACCCTCTGATGTCTATTTGTTTGCATTGAATGTATTCCCTGACCTTTTTTTTTTTGCGCCTCGAGTAGTTTACCCGGATCTCTAAGGAGACACAGATAGAACAGGATTACTGTTGCCTATAAACTTGTCATAGGAAACAAAAAATATGATTTTGTGCATGGGGCAGGCAAGTCATGAAGTAAAATTACTGCAACAAAAACTAACGCACCTTGAGCCCGTCAATGTTTTAGTTTAGGCTCTTTGTAACGGAACTAGCTGTAGCGGTTACCTGTGCTTCATAAAAAGCGAAATAGGAGATGATAATGATAATTCTTTTTGCTGTTTTCATTGGGTATTTCAAGTTTATGAGTATACTTACTTACTTAGTCGTTCCCCTTCTACCGTGAGGTGTAGAGGTTTGGAAGAGAGAGCGCCAGACTATCCTATCGGCTGTCTTCCTCCTGGTCTGGTTCCATTTTAGTCCTCGGTCCTTCAAAGATTGTCTAATGTTGTCCTCCCAGCGGACTCTGGGACGTCCTGGGGGGTCTGATCCCTGGCTCTTTGTTTCCCATGCTTGTCGTGGTAGCCGATCTTCTCCCATTCTGCAGACATGGCTAAACCATCTTAGTTGGGACTGTTCTACTTGGGTCTGCAGGGGATGGGATTTTAGGCCTTGACGTATTGTCTGGGTGCGGACCATGCCTCTTCGTGTTACTTCAACCACCTTCCTCAGATACCTCTTTTCTGAGGTTTGGAACTGGCTTTTATGAGTTGTAGTCATTGCCCATGACTCGCATCCATATGTCAAGACTGGGACATAGGTGGAGCGGTATACAGCCATCTTCGTTTTCTTACCAACCTCTCTCTCTTGCTGAGGAATCCTCGATTTATGGCCTGAAAAAGTCTCCCAGCTGCTGCTTTTCGAGTGGCCAACTCTTCTTTGATGCCTCCTTTTCGGTCTATAATAGCTCCGAGATATTTAAAGTGGTCGACCTGCTCCAGGACCTGTTCTCCCAGCTTAATCTGATGTCTTCCTTCTTCTCGTGATATCACCATGGATTTTGTTTTAGAGCTACTTATGACCATCCCTCTCTTCTCCTGCTCTTCCTTCCAGACTTGCAGGTTGGATTGGAGATGTGCCTCTGATTTAGCAATCAGGGCAACATCATCAGCAAATGCCAGCTCTGAAATACATACCTGTCTCATCTTCTAGTACTCCACTGAATACTTTCTTGTTCTCTCCTTACATGACTTGATAACATCGTCCATGAGGAGTATGAAAAGATAAGGTGACAGGATATCACCTTGTCTTACACCAGTGATGGTCCTGAACTCTTCTGACTTATGGTTTGCTGTCCTCACATAATTTCTGCGAGAATTGTAGAAGCTCTGTATAGCATGAATCAGAGGTGCTGGAATGTTCTTCCTTGCCAAACAGTCCCAAAGTTTGCTCCAGGGGACGCTGTCAAATGCCTTTTCCAGATCTATGAAACAAAGATAGATCTCACTCTTATACTCAAGGGCCTTTTCACTCAACTGTCTGAGTGTGAAGATTAGGTCTTGAGTACTTCGGTTTGCTCGGAATCCGCACTGGACCGCATCCAATTGTGGCTCAGCTAGGCGTCGGAGTCTCTGCTCTTGGATTCTAGAGTAGATTTTACCAGGGACACTGAGAAGGGATATGCCTCTATGGTTTCCACATTGTCGATTGTCACCCTTTTTGAAAATTGGCGTTATGATGGCAATCTCCCAGTCCTTTAGTAAGGTCTTGTTGCACCACGCAGCCTGCAGGACCCTTAAGAGTAATAGGTCGCCTGATGCTCCCATGTACTTAACCATTTCTGGTGTTAAACCATCATGCCCTGCTGTTTTGCCCATCTTGATTTTCTCCAGTGCTGCCTTCAGTTCTTCCATCTTTATGTCATCTTCATCACCATTGGTTTCCTCTTCTGTGCTAGTGGTTATCATTTCTGATGCTTGACCTTGCTCACCATCAAGGAGTTCTGAGAAATATTCTTTCCATCTTTCCATTACTTCCTTCGGGGCAGTAAGCAATTTGCCTTGCTTGTCCTTTATAAATTTGAGAGGGCATTGTTTTTCCTTCCTCATGTTCTTTAGTAATGAGTATTCATTTTTAAAAAATTGTATTTAAGACCAATATCGCACTGTATATTTTTGAGTTTCAAATATTTGACGTTTAAAATCTCTGTGGTCCACACATTGTAGAGAGCTGGACCTGCATGCAGTTCCCTTTCTTGACACATTTTAATCTTTCTCGTTTTGACTGGCATTGATCCAGCCAATTTTATGTAATAACTAAAGCAATGGAGAATAAGGTGGAAATAACTCCATTAAAAAAGAGTTCTGAGTATGAGAAGTAATGAATTGCAAGTATAGATTGTGCTTAGTGTTTGAAGGGGATGTCGTCAAATGATGAATTGTTATTGTCACGGAAATGCCTCCCCTGCTTTGCAGTATTGGACCAACAGTGGCTAAAACTCAAGAGTATCTAATATAGGTCTTCAAATGTGTCTACCTTCGCACAAGATTACTCTTGGTACAGTTGTAGATAGAAAGAAGGATAATGATGCTTCTATCTCGAGGGGGTGTTCATAAGATATTTCCGAAATCAAGAACAATGCTGCATTGGCAGGGCAATTGTTAACTTATATCTGATCCGTCGCCTTTTATGAAGAATTAAGCAATTATTAATATCAGCTCGTTCAAGCCCCCACCCTGATTTACTCAGCGAAATTCTTATTATTATGGTATAGCTCTGTTTAGAGTGTATTTAGTAAGTTGACTGAGACAAACATGCAGTACATTCAAAATGATTATATCGAAGTTAAACATGTATAATTACAAATAACACATTTAATAATCATCTAAGTTTTAACAGTTTTAAAAAAATGAATAATGATTGATCAGGAAAAATATCATCACTTTTGTGATGGACTGGTTATTTTATGTAAGAAGTCACTTGGCAGCTTATAGGTTTCACTTCGCTGCCAATGGTATACTTCTCCTGCTGGGTTTTTTTGGGTTCTGTCCAGATAGGTCACTGGAGTTCTCGTGACTCTGGTCAAGATTGTAGGGCGCAGCACGTTCCAAGTAAGATCAGAGAGTAACTGCAAAGCTGATGATGGTGTCTAGTTCTACGTCAGTCCACTTTTACCCTCATTTTGTTCCAGAGATTAGTACCCGCTACTGGTACCACCAACAACTATGGTAAAAGAATATAAGCAAAACGCTTTCTTGAGTATTGCGTTTTTCGACACATAGTTATGGGTCCTTTTCTCCTATTCCACCATCCCATCTACCTCAGACTTTACCCTCGATGAGAATTAAACTTAATCCCTCGAGATGAAACTTTCTTTACATTTTAATTGAATAGCTTTATATTTACTTTACATTCAAATGAAAAGGTTAATAGCATAGATAGAATATGTTTACATTAATATCTACACTGATTGAAACGTGTTCACAATATATACTGAATATGTTTTCATTTACATTTACACTGATTGAAAAACTTTGAAACTTTCATTAATTTTAAAGAGCATTGTTAAGGTCGATTCGTTGGCCACCATAGATGTAACGTCCTGTATTCGTGGTAACAGTAGGTTCATACTAAATGTTGTAGGCCCTGGTTGGCCGCCATAATGTTGACATTCATTTCTTGTCTTCAAAGTGTTGTAGTGTTATAGCAATGGTGCGTGAGTAGATATCAAAGAGTGCGAATGGGTGTATAAAGGTTCGTGGAAGACAGGCATCTATAGGATAACACACTCTTGCACCACAATGTAGAAATTCATGGAGCTTGGTAACACCTCTGACGTTTTCAAGACTTTAATACAGAATTTACTACAAGGTACGCCGACATCAATATAAATAGTCATTTGACAAAACTCAGGACATCGTAAACATGACAACAGTTCAATACAGTTTGCATCAACAGTTCATCAGTAAGCTGTGCATATATGATGCTGACCTCAATCTATCTCTCGTTCTACAGCTACAGCAAAAATACCCCGCATTGCCAGCGGGTCTTCAAATATATGAGCTTAGTTCCGCTCTACTCTGACACCAGCAAGTCAGATACATTTTCTAGTATACAGCAGGCCGCAAACTATGGCGGGCCCCTAAATACAGTGTCCTCTATGATTCCTTGGACAAACAAGGTATAAAGTTCTTCGGGCATTCACAGACCCGATACATACAATGTCAGCATAATTCGTGAGCTCAAATTCTAGTATTCTCAATGGACTCTTTCCCGCCCAGGGAAAAGTCACAAAGCTGGTAACAAATGTTATTCACGATTCTGGCAATAGAGAAAATGATTTGAAGGATAATTTACCTTGACATCTCTTCAGAATAAACACCAAAAAACATTCTCGCCTCCTAGGCGCATAGAATACAACATGGGGAAACAATCTTTAGACATCTTGGTCACACACAGAGGACTTTCCTTCCCCAGGCATAAAGCCAGATCAAAGACGCCAACACGTCTTGACCGTTTGAAAACCACAGCTCGTCTCCTTAACAGAAATGTCTTTCTTAACGCGCCACCAAACTTGCGCATGCGTCGTGAGACGCATGACCCCTGAGCTATGCTCAGGTGGGCTATCAGAAAACATTCTAGGAAAGGCTGACCATTCAAGCCATATATGGTCAGGTAACAAGACATCGGTTCTAAAATTAGACCGCTTGGTTAAAAGACAAGTGGGATAATAACCACTGTTGACTTCAACCCAAGTAAAAAATGAGTAACTCCCCTTAGATCAAGAATCTAACAAATAATGTCTCCAAACTTAAACAGGTACATTAAACAGACTATAAACACAGCGAAACTGTCCGCAACAAGCATATGTTTAAATAGACATTTACACTGGTTTGAAAATGAAATATTATAATTAGAATGTACATCATTTCTTTCATCTTTCCCTCCATGCTCTATATGGAACTTGGGACTACCTATGGTTTTAGCTCTCTTTAAGAAACTAGCAATAAAGCAGTCACCAGCTTTTGCAGTGGTGGTTCATGAATTTATCATTCTATATGATGAGATTGAAATATGTATGTAATATCATTTTAGATGGTTATTATTCACGATTTTTGTGTTATAAATGCATTTTATAACTAACTAGTAAGACTGAAAATTAATTGCATTTGATATATACATATCTCCCCTTGAGTGTCATAACAGACGTAATTATTTTGATGAATTAGCTCCCCTTGATGTCATTGTTAACTATAATCTTATGGATGAGTTATCTCCCCTGTGGTTTTACCATTGCATGGAATTTAAAGCACATATAAAGGTAGAGCATATATGCTAATTTTTGGGTGTGCTGAGATAATATTGCAATGCTCCATGTTTTAAAGGAATAACTCACTTCCAATGTGTATTGAGATAAAGAAGTAAACGCAGCTGGTGCATGTTTATAATAATAATATAACAGAAGTATGAATGGCTTTGTACCATTGTACATTTCATTTCTTGATAATGAGTAGTGCCAGAAACATCAAATACTAACTGTAACAAGAGATTTGATTTATTGCAATACTTTGGTGAACATGGTTGAAATTAAGCAGACACTCAGTGTAATGAAGGACTAGTAGTGTTAGTGGCTAACTGTGGATGTAGAAGATGTCTTTATGATATATCTGATTTATGGACTTAAGCCAGATGGCAAAAAACCTTATGGCGTACATATTGGTTGTCTCACGTGTATAAACTGTAGAGCCAACGTACAAAAGACACAAATTGGTCTGTACTGTAAATTCTGACGGATGGGCGACACAAAGACTTGATAATTAATCTCTCCCAAATGGTGGATCACCGAAGTCATATTGTATCTTCCCCAGTTCTTTAGGGTAGTCTACACCAGAAGCTTCCTTCTTCATCGATGTCGAGAAACCTGGATCAGGGAAAGAGAACTTCAAATCCCTGAGATATATCTGCCCCTAACATGCCACCCTTTTCTTAAACGTGGAGAAATCAGGGAGAGACCGGGATTGCAGTAATAGATACAGATAAGTTACACCACCAAGAACCAACAACTACATTAAATCGAACTTCAGAAATGTCCTTAATGATGAATTATCAATAGTTTTGTAAACGCAATTGAAATCAACTTCTTCAACGTCCAAATGCTGAGATATAAATAGTTTTTGTTTACTAAACTCAAGTGAAATTCTATAAGTCCTGTGACAAATTGTCAGTACTTTTATAGACACTATTGCACTTTAGGCATTTTTGATTATCGTAAATTCTATACATATTTGATTGATACATATTCTATACATATGACTGTAGAGACGCGTTTTGCGCATCACTTAGTATATTATATTTGAACACTTGGTGGTGCACAAAAGAGTCCGATGCGATTGTGTATGCGAACTACGATATGACGTAGTTTTTGTTTGGGGGGAGCAACATTATTCGTTGTGTTGTGTAGATGAGCGGAAAGAGTGTCGGATTCTTTGATCAGTGTCTGTTGAGACATGTTTCAAAGTGTATTTACTTGTCTACTTGAAGTAATATAAGGATGACTTTCAATATGATAATCATTTACGATCACATGAGAAACTCAGGATACTGATAGACAACCCAATGCACCAGAGAATAAATGGACTTGGATGGGGAAGACTGAAGCGAAGCTACGAGTACTTTGTAGAGACAGTCAAAACAAAGATGAGAGCAGACCCCATAAACGCAATATCAACAGCTACGCAAATATGTACTGCACACAAGCTACCAATTTGGAAACAACAGTGCTTCCCTAAAATAATAGAAAACGTTCCTGGTATTGAGAGAAAGAACAGCCAAAATGAAACAGAAAGGAGAGTCCTAACCACAAAATATATAGATAAACATTACCCAAGCAACACCTGGATCCATGTGTCGTAAAGTCGGTGTAAACCCACTTCTTTGTTAATACACTATGTCGATATACAAATATGCACAGCCAATCCACGTTCAACAGACTCTGAGACATATTAAATTAAACGAAGACAAGTTCCCGCAAGATGGCGGCAGACAGAATGAATTAGGAAAAATATAAAAGAAAAAAACTGTTGCTTCGGAACTCGGTCACGGAAAGTACGAAAACGCCGGCTATTAAAAAGGCTAAAACGCCGAGAACCAGTCAAAAGGATTCTTTACACACTGGCCGTTACATGCGTTGACCTATATATGGGGGCGCATTTTATTCAAATACACACACAAACACGAAGGCCAGCTCGAACGACAGACTGTAGAAGAGAAAGTTGTCAAGATTGATTCCTGCATACCTGCATGCCTGGCAAACTTGCTTCACTAGTCGAGTCAAAATCTGGCTTGTATAAATCTTAGAGGGTAGGTAAACTTACTATAAACTTTTAGGAGTTTTAGTATGCCTATATCATATATAATGATTGTATTTTATAGTATTGTGACGTACGTCTAGTTTGTCAAGTGAATTTTCCCTGATTTGATGGATGATTAAAGGGACTTTAGCTTTTCATAACATTAGAATCCCTGAACATCAGTATTGTTGTAACTTTTCATCAACGAAGAGTAGCGGCTAGGATCAAAGCAGTCAAGAAGATCCCCAGAACAGAGAAGCAGACGTTTAGCATCTCCGTACGAACACTGAACCGTTCGCAAGACGGACACGAACGGTCAGAAGAAAGCTTCATGCAGACTTCGCACTTCTGTGGCCACCGGCAGACTTGCCCGAAAGACGGAACGCTCAGCGTAGCGGATACGATCTGAGGAATCAGGAAACTCTCCGCGTACGATCGGCTAGTCTCGCCGGAATTTCACATGCTCGTGCGAGCAGCCTGAAACGAACGTAGATCGGAAGCCAGTCGGACCATCGTGGTTAGCATGGCGGCTAAATAACTTCGACTTCCCTGGGAATTGAAGAGGCGCGAAATTTTCACATGTACCATTTATCTTGCCTTTCTAATAGATAAATACAGAATCTGAAAAGGGCAACGTATCATTCGTTCTGACAGAATTCTAAGATTCACTAGCATATAGTAAAAAAATTCCTGCTAGATTTCATCTAAATTGTTGGCTATTGGAGTGAAATTCTTTTTCTGTGCAGACGGTAATTTATACATTAGCTTCGAGTGATCAGTGGTCTAGTTATTTCATATTTAGTTCACTGGATTGTGGTGTAAATTTAACCTTATTAAATAAGCCCATCTTCAAAGTTCTAGTGCCAACTAAATGTTACATCTATAAGTTTATTTCCTAATACAATAGCCGCTTAAGGGAATTATAACTTTAATACAGTTTAGTTCTGTATAAATAGATGTGCTTTCAACTATTAACCTCACGGGGAGTTTTTTTTCTCTCTTGCTTTATTAATTGAAGATGCGAGTGCAGAAAATAGTTAAACTGTAAATGTATCGCGCGTTAGATTTTAATATGATTTTATTGTATTTCATGTTTTTTCTATTGCATCCAGAATGATCTTTTGAACCTCGCATCCCAGCAATTAAGCAGCAATGAAACATCAATTAAGCAGCAATGAAACATCATTTAAGCCGCAATTAAGCAGCAATGAAACATCATTTAAGCAGCAATTAAGCAGCAATGAAACATCATTTAAGCAGCAATTAAGCAGCAATGAAACATCATTTAAGCAGCCATTTCGCAGCAATGAAACATCATTTAAGCAGCAATTAAGCAGCAATGAAACATCATTTA
Organism: Oreohelix idahoensis; assembly: GCA_024509875.1. Lineage (NCBI taxonomy): Eukaryota > Metazoa > Mollusca > Gastropoda > Stylommatophora > Oreohelicidae > Oreohelix > Oreohelix idahoensis. Next base: position 47,825 of record JAMPIV010020713.1, on the reverse strand, counting down.
AGCAGCCATTTCGCAGCAATAATATATATCTAGAGTCTTGCCGACTCAGTTCGATTACTCCAGTGACTTATGAACATATTTGAAATTTAATCTTTGTGGCGATCTGTAAAGTTTGCTTTTCTTCTTTCCACTCTGTAAAGTGTCAGTCGGTATGCTCTGTAAGGAAGAGTGGTGTGTTGTTGAGATCAGGCATGCTCCAGTCTACCCAGCTGTAAATGGGTAACTCACCCTAGTCCTGAGTTAGGGAAGGCAAAGGCTCCAGGGGAAGCAGGCCCTAAACTTGGTCACTCCAACCGACGCAGGATGGTGTATGTATGAAGTAGAAGTGTAGAGTGTGATTACCGCGAATGGTGTACTGTTCGTGTGCTGACCAATATAACCACTCATACACTTGTGTCTACAAGGCACCAATGCAGACTGCTGGAATCTTTGTTTACTCAATTTATTCAGACGTACACACTGGGACATACGAGTACATCATGGTATGTTGACATATCAATTTGTAGGTATACATAGCAGATCTGAAGTCATGACACATTCAGAAATAATGGCAGTACATCAAAAGTTCAATGTCATGATATATTAAGGCCGCATCCCCCTATCTGACTAAACGCGTCAGTGAAGGCAGATCGATAAATAACTAAAGTTACTTGACGTCCATAGTTTGTAGTATATATTATGAAACCACGAAAGGGGGTTTCTAGCAAGATTGAGATCTCCCTGTCACTGTCCGATAATAGGATAAATAATCTGTTCTCTTGGCAGTGATCAAAACATATGATGACCGAAATCTAACATGGCTGCCTCCCTGAGTTGTCGTTCACTCATTCATAGGAAGGAGAATATAAGCCAGAGTTAATTTATAATGGGTATATAAATGATTTCATAAATGTTTCCATACAGCTCTACGGTGATCAGGTTAATTCACGTAGCCATAACCGCTGCAGGAAAGTCTGTCATCTTCGTCGATACAAAACACGACCCTAGCGATACGAAGCACAATGTTCCATCTAGGTCGAATCGACATGAGATCATCAAAATAGGGTCTGGCAATACATGGAGTCCGAATTATACATTGTACCGTACCTTAGGAGAGTCTCTAACATAAACTATAGTAGAGATACCATCTCCTTTAGAAGAAAACCACTTCATGAATCATATTTCCTTAAGAATCTACCAGCCCTTTGAAAAGTGCGTACCCGCCATTATCACGGTACATCGGAACTCATCACGACTTGCCAAGACAACTCATACTTCCGCTAGACCGGAATAACAAGAATCTAGTCCCTCCTACCCATCCAAAATATACAATATAGGACTGATTCTACTTGTACTAATAATATGTAATACATATGAATTCAGGCCATAAACACAATAAGCAAATTAATATATTTTCTGGCCCTAAAAAATAAGTACAAACGTAAGCGCAATATCCTTGCGCCGGATCAATATCCAGAACGATTACTCCTATAATCAAAAGTGTGAATCAAACATGGATTCTCTCGCTTTTACCATAGACAGCATTTTCATACACAAATGAATGAATGTCTATATTTTTCCCATATTAAATAGCCATATCGATTTTTGTAATATGTGCGTCAAAATATGCACGCAACACGATCCTGTTGGGATTCAGCTATCTGAAGTATACAGAAACAAAGCAAACCCAAAGACTATTTTAAAATCCCAATTCATAAAGTGGTTTTTTTTAATTATCAAACTGGAAGAAGAACAATCAACAGTAGCAATATTTTACTCACTGCTCTATTCGTGAAGAAGAACATAGATTTCCCTGACACTGTCTGTCAAGCATAATCATTGGATTTTACCAACCCCCTGAAGAACTTACCTCAGTGTTTTTTTGTAGTTTGTGACATTACTGCAAAAGAAAGTTATCTCCACCAGCTGTGCCAATCTTAGACACCACACCATTCCTCACACCTAGCCAAGGGCCTGTGTCATTCTTTAGGAACTTTATCTAATAAACAAACAGTACCGTTAAACTTCAACGTCCAGCGATTTCGGGACACTTTGTTAACTTCAACAACCCTCTAATCTGGGGCTGTACACGGAAGAAAATACTTTTACCTAAGCCAAGGTTTAGTGCGGTTTTTTATGTATTTCCTATGAAGTGCCAGAATTCACCATTTGGTAAGTCTGTGTGTGTGTGACTGTGTGCTGGCCAGCCAAGCGTGTTTTTTTTTAATGAAAAAGGAGATTTAATCTTTTTACCCTTATAATTAGTTCAACCTAGTATTAAGGTGTACTGTATTAATTGTACGGGATTTCTCCTAGCGGGATTATTTAACTGTGAGCATTCCCCCTCCTGGAAAAATTGGTTGATTAAAGGAAAACATTTGATGACCCCTAGCTTTTCCTTTACCCCTTATTACTATAACCCCCTTGACTCAGAGTAATAAATTTACCATTGGGTTAAATTGCCTATCTCTGATCATCATCCCCCCCCCCCCCCCCCCCTTCTCGTCTTTGGGACCCGGTCTTTTCTGTTAGTAAATACAAGCGGGAAAAGGTGCATTGGATATTTCTCCTCAGAAACCGTCCCCCCTGTTATTTTGTGTTTTGTAACCCATGATTTCTGACTGTACATTGATACTTACTTGTAACTTGATTTTATGATAATAAAGGTATTAAAAACTTTATTAACATTGGTGTCGGCTGGCCCAAAACCCAAACATTTCCCATATTTTGTTATCGTAGTGTGTATTCATGTACGTTGCGCGTCAGAATCACCAAATCGGTGTGTGCGCATGAGCGACTGGAACTGACAAACAACTGTTTGTTCAGAAGAGTGGTAGGAATAGTTTTTGAGAGACAAATATTGTCGTAATAAGAGACTGTCCTTACTCTTCCCCAGCCCTTGTGAATCTACTACCTCACTTTCCTAAATCCTTATTCTCACAGAGCCTTCACTATCATTCTACACTCTAAAGGACCAATATCTATCAGAACTCTCTCAGATAAGAATTACGACAAATAAATGGTTAGCTCGTCCCGGATTCTGAGCCTAGTTTAAATAGAGTGTGGTTGATTGTCTTTGTGAAGTAGGGTATAAAAAAAAAGTAATTACTTCCCCTAGACAAAGCCTTTTAGTATTTTGGGCCGACCACACAATAAGTATTACAGGTTTGTTCTTTCCACAGGAGCAAGAAGTTAGTGATTAAAATATTTGTCACCTTTGTATTCTCTGGCAGAGAAAATTGAAATTTTATTATATAATTGCTGGGATGGCGTGATTGGTTTTACAGTCACTAAAGGTTTTTGAAGTTAAAAAGAGTTGAGCTTAGCTAAAGACGCCTTGTTCTGACTTTTTAAGTCTAGTTAACATCGTCTCTTCTCATATAATTGACTTCAGGGGGAGTTTTTTGTAGTGGAGAATCAAAATTTCAGGAAAATTTTTTTTTAATTAATTGTTTTAATAAAAAAAATTTTCTCTACTTTTAGTAAAAGTAAAATTTTTTCCAGTGTAACTTACCATTTTAGTGGCATTAGTCGCTTGCGTTTAGAGCCTTAATTGCCAGAAAACAGCAGCGATAAGTTAACACATTTAAGGTAGGAGGTGACACAAGTAAATTTACACTTTGTGTTTTTTTTTCTCATAGCGAGTTTGAGTTTTTTTCCCCTTCTTGTTCCTTCTTGCTATTCTCTAATAGTAGAAGCATCCAGTTCTTTAATCATGTCAGAGAGGATTCAGATGAGATCCATCCTAAGGCTGGAGGCGAAAGAATCAGGTTTAGAAGGAGAAGCCGCTAACTTGTTTGTCAACCAGGAACTTGAAAGGTATGACGCGGAAAGGAAGGAAGCACAAGAGAGAGCAGAGAGGAAAGATGCTCAAGATAGAGCAGAAAAGAAAGACGCGGAGAAGCGTTTATTGGAGCAGAAGAAAATTTAGGCAGAAAACAAGAAAATTGAGGCAGAAATGGAAGCCCGCAGAGAGAGAGAAAAGGAGCGGGAAAGACAACATGAACTGGCGCTTAAGGCTTTAGAGAGTCGGGGCGCCTCTACTTCGAATAACGGAGAGCCGTCTTCGCCCCAGTCCCAGTCAATGGATCTCTCCAGCACTCAGTCTGCCCAATTAACGGCGATGTCTTTTGCTTTAGAATCTTTTCCTAGCCCCAATGAAAAAATTGACAGCTACCTAGAAAAATTCGAAAGGCTCGCAAATCTGTATGGGTTAGAGCGTTTCCGCTGGGCACTTAAGCTCTCAACGTCACTAAAAGCTAATGCTTATGGCGTATACACAAAGCTGGGACCGAACCAACATGATTACGACATGCTAAAGAAGGCCTTGCTAGAACGGTTTGAAATGACCGCCCGAAAATTTCTGCAAATGTTCAGAAACAGCCGGAAAGAGAGCACGGAATTTTTCCCGCAGTTCTCTTCACGGCTCACGGGCTATTTGACAAAGTGCATTGAATTATCTGACCTACCTCTTACATATGAGGGACTACTTGAACTTGTTCTTGTGGAACAGATAAAGTCAACTTTGTCAAACGAAACCCGTAGATTTTTGGCTGAACAGGCCGCAGTCAGGCTTGAGGACATACTCAATAAGGCAGAACGCTATACCAATGCAATGGCCGAACTTCCCAGCACTAAACGTAAACCCACAGATGAGCCATCTCGTAAACAAAATCTACAGCATTCATCCTATTCCTCTAATTCCTCTCAGAACTATAACCAACGAGAAAATAATACCCAGAGACCTCCCCAGGAAAAATCGAAATTCTACAAAACCCGATTACCCCCCCCCCCCCAACAACAATTCTGATCAACCCACCAAGCCTACGTGGCACCGAGGCCACCAAGGTCAAGGAAAAGGGAAGACCCCTACACCAGGAACGTCTGATCAGGGCAAACAAACCGGTTCAAACCGCGTCGGATGTTTGCATACAGCCTCGAAAGGTAGAGTCAATGTCAGTGATTCTAAACCTGAGGGGGACCGACCCTCAACTCGAGGAACTGTAATTTTGAATGGTACCTCAACTACTTGTCTCTTTGACACTGGACTAAGCTTTAGTTGTATTGTCGCCAGACACCTAGTCAAACCAGGTCAGGAGACAGAGGAAACCGTCAAACTTAGTGGAGTTTTCAGGAATGATGCACCCAGGACGCTTCCTATCGCACTGGTAGAAATACACTCTGACTTTGTCAGAGGAGTTATTAAAGCGGCCATTATGGATGATCCTATCTACCCAGTTATCCTGGGATGTAGATATGTGTTTATTGGGAGACCAAAGGAGCCGATTGTGGCAGCGGTAACCACAAGAGGGCAAGCCAAGAAGAAGAGGGAGCCTGCGCCAAATTTGTTGCCGAACGAACTGAAGGAGGCGCAACAAAAGGACCCTACTCTGGAGCCCTGCTTTAGAAAACTGCCCATGGCTAAGGACCCCAGACACAACGGAGACATCTTTTCTAAGGACGGCGTATTGTATCGTAGAACGGGCAACCCGGACACGGGGAATAACCAGCTCCTAGTACCGACGCAGTACAGAAGTCAGATCTTAGAAATGGGGCACTCTCTTCCCTTTAGCGGACATATGGGACAAAACGCCACTATTCAGCGAATAAAAACCACTATTGGTGGCCAGGAATGAACTCTGACATTATCAGGTATGTGAAATCCTGCGCCCAGTGCCAACGGGTAGCACCAAAGCACTTGACACCCCCAGTACCTATGGGGCAAATGCCAATAGTGGGTACTCCATTTGAACGGGTTGCTGTCGACATCATTAGACCCCTGGAAAGAACCAAAAGAAAGCACAGGTTCATCCTGACTTTAGTCGACACTTGCACAATGTGGGCCGAAGCTGTACCGCTACCATGCATAAATTCCAAGCATGTCGCAGAAGACCTCGTGCAAATCTTTACACGGTTGGGATTCCCTCAACAAGTTTTGACGGACAATGGATCCCAATTCCGTAGCCTGTTAATGGAGGAGATCTTTAAGATCTTGAGGGCCAAACATATCCACCTAGTCCCTACCATCCGGCCGGAAATGGGCTCGTGGAACGTTTTAACGGCACCCTCACCACCATGTTACGTAAGCTGGGTCAGGAGAAACCGGAAGACTGGGACCTATATATATCGGCTGCCTTATTCGCCTACCAAGAGGTTCCCCAAGCGTCTACGGGATTCGCGCCAGCTACACTTTTATTTGGCAGACCTATTAAGGGGCCACTAGAAGCCTTACTTCGGTCCCTGACAGACCAAAAGGCTGATGAGACAGTCGTCTCTGCAAGCAAGTATGTATCTGAGCTCAAGGAAAGGCTAAAGCTAGGATGGGATCTAGCTACTACCAACCTTACGAAAGCCCGCACTAAACATGCTAAAAGATACAATAACGCTGCAAAAGAGAGAGAACTACAACCAGGGGAGAAAGTTTTGTTGCTACTTCCAACCGGAAGCAATAAACTTCGCATCGGATGGCAAGGGCCGTTTACCGTCCTTAAAAAGATCTCACGTACCAATTACAAGATCTCCATCAAAGGAAAGGAGAAGGTCTTCCACATAAATCTGCTAAAGAAATATTTGGAAAAACCGGTGCCATCCTCCGAGCATCTCCTGGCTGTCGCCATAGCAACGGAAGACGAGGAAGATGATGATGGTTGCATGGAGTATCCACTGCAACCCACAGAATCCTTTAAAGATGTCAAGTTCGGCGACAATCTCTCACCCGAACAACAAACAGAAACTAGGGCGCTACTAAAACAGTACAGTGCAGTCTTAACGGATGTACCTGGTCAAACAAATCTCATCGAATTTGATATGAAACTAACAAATGAGACCCCTGTTCGAACCAGAGTTTACCCCATCCCGTACGCTAAAGCTGATGCACTTCGCGGAGAAATAGACAAGCTGCGTCAGGCAGGAATTATCAGTGAGTCTACATCTCCTTACAGTTCTAGTGTAGTGCTGTTGCAGAAGCCCAATAAGGAAGTTCGGCTGTGTATAGATTACCGGCTGCTAAACGCTGTTACGGAATTCCAGCCCGAACCTCTCCAAACTGTTTCTGAGTTGTTCACCAAGCTCAGCAAGGCAACGATTTTCTCCAAGATTGACCTCAGTAAAGGTTATTATCAAATACCAGTCAAGGAGGAAGTTAAACCTTTGCTAGCTTTCAGCACTAGTGAAGGACATTACACATTTAATGTGATGCCGTTCGGATTGCATAACGCACCAGGAGTGTTCACCAGAATGATGAGGAAGCTGTTAGAACCTTTGCAAAGTCCCCACATCCATAATTTCATGGATGACATATTAATTGCATCGGAAACCTACGACGAACATATTGCTACGGTTGCTATGCTCCTCAGGAGACTACAGGAAACTGGTCTCACAGCCAGACCTAGCAAATGTCTCATCGGGTTCGAAAAGCTGGACTTCTTGGGGCATACTATTTCCCACGGCTGTAGTTGGCCTGTTCAGAAGAACGTGGAGAAAATAGCTGCAGCCAAAAGGCCCAGAACGAAGAAAGTCGTGCGTTCCTTCCTATCACTATGTGCATATTATCAGAAATACATCGAGAACTTCAACGGACTTACGGCACCTCTGACTGACCTCACCAAGAAAGGTTGTCCTGATAAGGTCATGTGGGATCAAAAGTGCAAACATGCATACAGCACTTTGAAAGGACCGTTGTCGGCATACCCCATCTTAAGGTTACCTGACCTTAAGAAGCCTTTCGTACTGAGAGTTGACGCGTCAGGTCAGGGCATCGGGTCAACATTGTTGCAAGCCGAGGACAGTGACCCGAATATGCTATTCCCAATAGCTTACGGCAGTCGGAAACTGAACAAGGCTGAACGCAACTACAGTGTCGTTGAAAGAGAATGTCTCGCTCTGATTCATGGCATCAGACGCTATCATGAGTTTCTGTATGGTACTTCTTTCACAGTACAAACCGACCACGCTCCATTAGCTTTCCTTGGTGCCAATAAGGAATTCAACGCAAGGATTATGCGCTGGGCATTATTATTGAGCGTCTATTCCTTCAAAGTGGAATATATTCCAGGAAAACAGAATGTCGGAGCTGACTTCTTGAGTAGAAACTGTTCTACAGAGGAAGTAGAGCAAACTGAAGATACCACTCATCCTAAAGTCACCAATCAGGTCACCTCCATTGTCAAGAAGAAAACATGAAAAATGGTTTCATGTCTAAAAGTGGGGACGATTATGACGTACGTCTAGTTTGTCAAGTGAATTTTCCCTGATTTGATGGATGATTAAAGGGACTTTAGCTTTTCATAACATTAGAATCCCTGAACATCAGTATTGTTGTAACTTTTCATCAACGAAGAGTAGCGGCTAGGATCAAAGCAGTCAAGAAGATCCCCAGAACAGAGAAGCAGTTGTTTAGCATCTCCGTACAAACACTGAACCGTTCGCAAGACGGACACGAACGGTCAGAAGAAAGCTTCATGCAGACTTCGCACTTCTGTGGCCACCGGCAGACGTGCCCGAAAGACGGAACGCTCAGCGTAGCGGATACGATCTGAGGAATCATGAAACTCACCGCGTACGATCGGCTAGTCTCGCCGGAATTTCACATGCTCGTGCGAGCAGCCTGAAACGAACGTAGATCGGAAGCCAGTCGGGCCATCGTGGTTAGCATGGCGGCTAAATAACTTCGACTTCCCTGGGAACTGAAGAGGCGCGAAATTTTCACATGTACCATTTATCTTGCCTTTCTAATAGATAAATACAGAATCTGAAAAGGGCAACGTATCATTCGTTCTGACAGAATTCTAAGATTCACTAGCATATAGTAAAAAAATTCCTGCTAGATTTCATCTAAATTGTTGGCTATTGGAGTGAAATTCTTTTTCTGTGCAGACGGTAATTTATACATTAGCTTCGAGTGATCAGTGGTCTAGTTATTTCATATTTAGTTCACTGGATTGTGGTGTAAATTTAACCTTATTAAATAAGCCCATCTTCAAAGTTCTAGTGCCAACTAAATGTTACATCTATAAGTTTATTTCCTAATACAATAGCCGCTTAAGGGAATTATAACTTTAATACAGTTTAGTTCTGTATAAATAGATGTGCTTTCAACTATTAACCTCACGGGGAGTTTTTTTTTTCTCTCTTGCTTTATTAATTGAAGATGCGAGTGCAGAAAATAGTTAAACTGTAAATGTATCGCGCGTTAGGTTTTAATATGATTTTATTGTATTTCATGTTTTTTCTATTGCATCCAGAATGATCTTTTGAACCTCGCATCCCAGCAATTAAGCAGCAATGAAACATCAATTAAGCAGCAATGAAACATCAATTAAGCAGCAATGAAACATCATTTAAGCAGCAATTAAGCAGCAATGAAACATCATTTAAGCAGCAATTAAGCAGCAATGAAACATCATTTAAGCAGCAATTAAGCAGCAATGAAACATCATTTAAGCAGCCATTTCGCAGCAATAATATATATCTAGAGTCTTGCCGACTCACTTCGATTACTCCAGTGACTTATGAACATATTTGAAATTTAATCTTTGTGGCGATCCTGTTGGGATTCAGCTATCTGAAGTATACAGAAACAAAGCAAACCCAAAGACTATTTTAAAATCCCAATTCATAAAGTCGTTTTTTATAATTATCAAACTGGAAGAAGAACAGTCAACAGTAGCAATATTTTACTCACTGCTCTATTCGTGAAGAAGAACATAGATTTCCCTGACACTGTCTGTCAAGCATAATCATTGGATTTTACCAACCCCCTGAAGAACTTACCTCAGTGTTTTTTTGTAGTTTGTGACATTACTGCGAAAGAAAGTTATCTCCACCAGCTGTGCCAATCTTAGACACCACACCATTCCTCACACCTAGCCAAGGGCCTGTGTCATTCTTTAGGAACTTTATCTAATAAACAAACAGTACCGTTAAACTTCAACGTCCAGCGATTTCGGGACACTTTGTTAACTTCAACAACCCGCTAATCTGGGGCTGTACACGGAAGAAAATACTTTTACCTAAGCCAAGGTTTAGTGCTGATTTTTTATGTATTTCCTATGAAGTGCCAGAGTTCACCATTTGGTAAGTCTGTGTGTGTGTGTGTGACTGTGTGCTGGCCAGCCAAGCGTGTTTTTTTTTAATGAAAAAGGAGATTTAATCTTTTTACCCTTATAATTAGTTCAACCTAGTATTAAGGTGTACTGTATTAATTTTACGGGATTTCTCCTAGCGGGATTATTTAACTGTGAGCATTCCCCCCTCCTGGAAAAATTGGTTGATTAAATGAAAACATTTGATGACCCCTAGCTTTTCCTTTACCCCTTATTACTGTAACCCCCTTGACTCAGAGTAATAAATTTACCATTGGGTTAAATTGCCTATCTCTGATCATCATCCCCCCCCCCCCCCTTTCTCGTCTTTGGGACCCGGTCTTTTCTGTTAGTAAATACAAGCGGGAAAAGGTGCATTGGATATTTCTCCTCAGAAACCCTCCCTCCTGTTATTTTGTGTTTTGTAACCCATGATTTCTGACTGTACATTGATACTTACTTGTAACTTGATTTTATGATAATAAAGGTATTAAAAACTTTATTAACATTGGTGTCGGCTGGCCCAAAACCCAAACATTTCCTCATTTTGTTGTCGTAGTGTGTATTCATGTACGTTGCGCGTCAGAATCACCAAATCGGTGTGTGCGCATGAGCGACTGGAACTGACAAACAACTGTTTGTTCAGAAGAGTGGTAGGAATAGTTTTTGAGAGACAAATATTGTCGTAATAAGAGACTGTCCTTACTCTTCCCCAGCCCTTGTGAATCTACTACCTCACTTTCCTAAATCCTTATTCTCACAGAGCCTTCACTATCATTCTACACTCTAAAGGACCAATATCCATCAGAACTCTCTCAGATAAAAATTACGACAAGTATCATGTATAATGATTGTGTATGACTTGAAAAAAGCCAAACAGTCCTTGTTAGGACTCATATAACTCCAACCTGAATAATAACCTATGGCTATATCATGTATAATGATTGTATTTTATAGTATCGTGTATAATGATTGTGTATGACTGTTGAATAAGGAAACCACCAGAAAATAGCCTACACCTGTATATATTTAATATAACTTTTGATTTTGTTTTACTAAGAATGTATCAGGTATACTGATTATATCTTAGGGAATTAGGTATAATGATTGTATTTCCTGGTATAATTGTTGAAGAAGAAAACCAACCCGAAATATAACCTAACAGTCCTTGTTAGGACTCATATAACTACAACAGTATCGTTAGGATATATTTTACCAGCCAGTATAGCACTTATCAGAGATGGCCTGGTATATTATAGGGGGAAGGAAACGGTTGTATCATACCTAGGTGTACAAATTATTGGATGTATTCATGTATTGAATTATCAGAAAGAATGTTTTGCAAGTAGACCCCTGTCTTGTCTCGCTATTGCTAAATCATACTGAGCCATGTTGTCATTCATCCTACATGCAGACATCTGAGACACGCTCATCTCATATACACTAGAAATAGGTGGGCTTGATGACAGAAATTAGCTCCTATTTTTCCTTGTTACAGGATTATTCGTGTAAGGAATTTGTAAGTTTACATATATATATATATATGATAGGAAACTCTTTACAGAGCGATACAACAGGAAGCAATCTGATCATCAGAAGAAGTCCCTCCATCTGACAAGTGTTTTGGCCCGATTACTCCTTTACATTCTAAGGGGGGCGGGCCCACTTGGGTCATGACTCCCAAGCGTCTCAGCTTCCTGTTGTCTTGTATCGAAAATGAACCCATTTCACTTACGGTAGCAACTTTTAATCCACAACGCCAGCCGTGGGGGCAATTGTGAAAGTAACAAAGAAAAGACAAATTATTCCGTTCGTTCCGTCGCCCTTCACAACTAAGGACACACACTGAGACACGAGCGCGCAGCCGACGAACCTTAGCCACTGCGCGCCGCACGCCACTGAAATTCTGTACCTGACACACTCCCTATAGTATACATCGCCTGTTGCCCCAGAGTCGCAGCCCCCTCACTAGTACACCATATAAACTCAGCGCTGTGGACTTAGAAAAATGTTGGTGTTTTCTGTACCGCAGCGTTTACCGTCACGATCTCAATTGCCCACTGCGGTTGTTCCACAGCCAGCCTGTTGCCTTTTCGGCAGTTTCGCTAAGCCTCTTCAGTGCCCTTGTTCTAGACTGTCCCTTCAACCCCAACAGTTTCAATAAATCATACATTGATGCAGCCACAAGCCCTCTTGCGCCCACTTCAACCGCCATGACCCTTGCACTGAATCCTTCGTGTCTCAGATCCGCGGCTAGATCGCTATACTTGGCCGCTTTGAATGAATGTTGCTCGTCTAATCTGGATTCAAATGGCACGGTCAGTTCAATCAGTATGACCTGAAGCGTTGCTGAAGAATGAAGCACTATATCCGGCCGTCTCCGCGATTTTCTGATACTCTCTGGATATGCCCCCCGTCCAGGTAGGTCTACCGCCATCTCCCAGTCGTTTGCACAGTCAAGAAGAGATGGTAAACTGCTACCAGGTTTACTCGGTTTGGGGTGTGCTGACTTTCCTGCCCTCAGAAAGTATGTGTTTGTGGTGTCTGGCCGGACTTTGCTATTCGCTTTCATTCTTGCCTGATCTATTGTCGCAGCAAGCTCATTTAGCACTTTGTTATGGCGCCAAGTGTATCGTCCTTGCCCTAATGCCACCTTACACGCTGAGAGCACGTGTTCAAGTGTCTGCCTCCCCTGGCACAGGGGGCACTGCTCATCATCCGACTTTCCCCATTTCACAAGGTTGGTGGCCAACGGCAGCAGGTCATACGTTGATCTAACCACGAAGCTGAGCCTAAGAGGTGCCATATGCCATATATCATTCCATGTCAAGGATCTCTGCAGGGCTCCTTCCCATGTAGTCCATTGGCCTTGTTGGACCTGCTGCACTGCTTTTTGCAACCTCTTATCATTCTTAGCTCCTCGTATCTCCTGAACTACCATGTCTCTGCGCTCCCTGCTTGATGCCTTGGACCACCAGCGGATGTCACCATGCCCAAATCCCCGTCTATTCGTTTGTGTGTATCCGATTACTTCTCTCAGTTTGAGTGACTCTTCAGCAGCATCAACAGCTTCTTCCACTCTCCACTTCCTTCCCGTTTTCAGTGTGGGCTGAATGGACTTAACCACGTCATCAGCTGACTCGCGTAGCATCATTGCAAGCCTTGCTTTTCCAACTTTGTACTCTTCAACAACTGACTTGAAGGGAAGCAGAAGTTTTGACTTTTTGCAGTACAGTGCTACATCTGGCAGACCTGGTGGTGCCCCTAGCCATTTTCTCATGAACGTGTTGACCTTCTGCTCTATAGCTTCCACTGTACTTGTGCTTACTTCATACATAAGCAGTGGCCACAGCAACTTCGGTATCAACATGAACTGGAGGCACCACAGTTTGAACTTTCATAGGAGTCTGCTTTGGTCTATGATCTGTAGTCCTCTATCTGCCATTTCTATTGTCTGTTGCACTGCCTTCGAGTCTTTTAAAGAGGCATCGTACACCCTGCCAAGACTTTTAACAGGTTCCTCAATGACACATACATACATACATACATACATACATACATACATACACACACATACTAGAAATAGGTGGGCTTGATGACAGAAATTAGCTCCTATCTTTCCTTGTTACAGGATTATTCGTGTAAGGAATTTGTAAGTTTATATATATATATATATACATACATATATACATACATACATACATACATACATACATACATACATACATACATACATACATACATACATACATACATACATACATACACACACATCTTCTTTGCCTTACTCTTGAAACATGCATTCAGAGATGCAACTGAAGGAATATGCCTTCACACTAGGTCAGATGGCCGTCTGTTCAATCTTTCAAGGCTGAAGGCAAAAACAAAAATCAGAAGGGTCACTATAAGAGACTTGTTGTTCGCTGATGATGCTGCAGTCGTCACTCAAAGCCAACAGGAGCTTCAGAGCTTGATGAATCGCTTCACTAAAGCATGCAAGGACTTTGGCCTCACAATAAGTCTAAAGAAAACGAATGTGCTTAGTCAGGATGTGGGTGCTGCACCAGTTATCACTATCGATAACTATGAATTGACAGTGGTGCACCACTTCACATACCTAGGGTCTACCATCAATCACAAACTCTCACTGGATACAGAAATCGACAGCCGCATTGGCAAAGCTGCAGCTACCTTTGCCCGCCTCACATCGCGTGTTTGGGGAAACTCTAAACTCACAATGAAGACCAAAGCTGCGGTATATAAAGCCTGCGTCACCAGCACACTCCTATATGGCAGCGAGACCTGGACGACCTATGCTAAGCAAGAAAGAAGGCTCAATACCTTCCATTTGCGGTGTCTACGCCGCATCCTCGGCATCTCGTGGAAAGATAAAGTGACAAATGTCGAGGTGTTGTCACGTGCTGGCCTTCAAAGTATGTATACGCTGCTTAGACAGCGCAGACTTCGCTGGCTTGGCCATGTTCGCCGCATGGAAGATGGTCGCATCCCAAAAGATATCTTCTACGGGCAATTAGCAGATGGCAAGAGAACAGTTGGGCGACTACAGCTGAGGTTCAAAGATGTGTGCAAGAGAGATATGAGGGCACTGGACATGGATCCAGCAACATGGGAGGATGAAGCTGCCGATCGCACTAAGTGGCGATGCTATTTACGGCACCACCTCAGATTGGGCGAAGAGAGGCTCACACAAGAAGCAGAGGTGAGGAGAAAACGTCGAAAGGGGAGCACCAGGAAAATAAGCAGCTGAGGGCTGCCACCTCAGGGGCGCATTCCCATAGTCAGTTATGACTGAAGGGGCTATTATATATATATATATATATATATATATATATATATATATATATATATATATATATATATATATATATATATATATATATATATATATATATATATATATATATATATATACAGTACTTTGCAAAAAAAATGGCAGTCATATTGCTCAGCTAAATATGCTAAAATCTAATTAAATATGCATGTTCTGCCCCAAATTTACACTCCACTTAAGTGAGCAAACACTACCAAAAGTAAAAAAAAAATTAGCGTAGAGTAAAGTCCCTTGACAATAGAGCAGACGACAATTTCTAATGCTAGTGGCAGAAAATGGACACAAAGTCAAAGTGTATGTTAATTTCACAGCTTTGGAATGAAGGAATGAATTACACAAAAAAGCGGGTAATTTCGTTACCATTTCTCACAGAGACTCACAAACAGATGCACTTGAACTGGTGCCACGAACACCAAAATTTGTCATGGGACAATGTGATTTTGTCAGATGAATGTTCTGTTTGGTCTTATCCTGCTCAAATAAATATTTGGATGAAAGACTCTGTAACGCCTGTGTACCAGCGTTCGAAACATACCCATAAATTCCATCTTTGGGGAGGGGTGGCAGCAAGAGAAGAATGTGATAGTGCTGAAGTGGCCCAGCAACAGTCCCGACCTAAACCCAATTGAAAACGTGTGGGCACTACTCAAGAATCATTTAAAAAAGAGTGGACTCAGAGACGTTGAACAATTGAAGAAGGTAGCTGAAAAATACTGGGACAGTCTGACTCACAATTACCTACAAACACTTGCGGGAAGTATGCCTCGCCGCATTCAGGCTTGCCTTGCTGGAGAAGGCAACATTATATTGTACTGAAACCACTGTTAATAGATAGGGGAGATACCAATCTTCCTCTGGACATACAGTTTTTATTATTATTTGCTTCTATGAGTGTGCTGCGTTGCGAAAATATGACTGCCATTTTTTTTGCAAAGTACTGTATATATATATATATATATATATATATATATATATATATATATATATATATATATATATATATATATATATATATATATATATATATATATATATATATATATATATATATATATATATATATATATATATATATATATATATATATATATATATCATATGTAAACTTACACATTCCTTACATTCCATCTTCCAACATCCACCCTTCAGCACAAGAGTAGATAGTGTATATACTTAATAAATAAGGAAATTGTATTTGAATGACTTGTCAAGTTTTTAATTGTTAAGTGAAATCTGTTTCCTTGTTTTAATATCACAGTTAGTTACACAGCGGGGTGGCATTTTATGACTGTCTCCACTCTACTAATTTTTCGAGATCAGATCATTCACAGCCGTAACTAATTTGTGATGCCAGTAGTTCTCTCATACACTGGGACTTCACCATTTTCCTGCAGAAATTCTATTTCTGTATTGTCAGTACTATACGGATCCTAGAGCAAATAAAAACCTCACGATACACCATGCAAACACAGATGGATCAGCAATAAATGCACCAGAAGATGGGGGTGGTGGAGTCTTCCTGAGCTTAAGCAATGGCACACAAAAAAAGATAGCAGTCGCAAAAGGGAGATTTTCAAGTAACTTCAGAGGCAGACACCTTAAAAACTGCATCAGAAATTCTAATGACAGAAGAAAGCTCAGAGAGACCAGTAGCTATCTTCTCAGATGCGCTGTCAGTGATTACAACTCTGAAAAGTCAAAGTAATGCTGAACTGGATGACTTAAGAGTAACACTTCACAGACTATGTCAGCAATACAAAAGGGTCGTGATACAGTGGATCCCTTCTCACTGCAACATCCCTGGAAATGAAGAGGCTGACAGATTGGCAAAGGAAGGGGGAAAGCTTCCTCAACTGGACACAAATATAACTTATGAGGAGGCCAAGAGTTTTATCAAGCGCAGGTACAGGCACAAGTGGGAAGAAGATCATCCAGGCCACACAAAAAATGATCCGTATTACCAGTTCAGCAGAAGAGAACAAGTGGTAATCTTCAGACTTCGCACAGGTCATAACAGATTGAGATAACATCTATTCAACAAAGTAAAGATATGAACTACTGATGAGTGTGACTGTGGCACTGATAAAATGACTGCCGAACATCTGCTTCAAAGGTGTCCAACATATGAGGAACAGAGAAAACGCATATGGCCATCACCAGTACCATTCCTGGAGAAAATCTACGGATATATCAACAGCCTCAGGTTGACCACTGCTTTCTTTGAACATATTCAAGTTGACATCTGAGGGTGAACGAAGAAGAAGAAGTATGATCATATGTTATGCAGTCCAATTGTGGATGTCAATAAATGTTGCGTTGGCTGTGGACGATGGACTTGTACTATTTTGTTGAATTCCAGTTGGCCAATTGTATTCTGAGTTATTTCACAAACTGTTTCGCCTAGACATCTTATCGAGCAACCTTCAGCCACACAGTCTTGTAACAATGACAAATTTGTTATTATCATCAGTAAAGTTTCATTGTAAATTTCTAAAATCAAGATTAGTTTACTGACTTTTCTTTGGTGTTAAGTGATGTTTAATACTGTAAGATTATGTCATATTTGTATTTAATTAACGGGGGCTCTTTCTAATAATTCAGTATCTTAGGGAAAAGTGACCTGGATACCTACTAGCTCTCATTCTACTCAGAGGTTTCTCAACCTGCTAAGAGATAGTTAATTTCCAGTATCCCTATTAACAGATCTGACAGTGATTCTCACTCTATTTTCTTTCTGCGGAGCTTATACTTAACATTTTCCGCAGATTTTCCTCGAGCCAATTTCAGTGAGATTATCTTTGGCAGTTTTTGTACTTATTCATACTTTCACCTTTTCCATCTATCCATCTCGCATTGGATATAGCAGCCACAATTTGTTACAACGTAAACACTAACGGTTGCAAACACAAACATTAATTTTTCACAACGTAAACACTAACGGTTGCAAACATGAACATTGCAAACATGAACATCAACTTTTCGCATCGTAAGTCTAACGAACGTAAATATGAGCATCAATTTGTCTCAAAAAAGATACTTAATATAGCATATTTAATGGCTATACACGTTAAAATCCATTTGTCACATTGCTACACCCTTAATTGTTATTATCAACACCAGCTAACACAGAACTGCAGACTTAATGGGTAATAATATTACGATAAATCTGTCACAACGCTACAGACTTGATGGGTAAAATATAATCGTAGATCTGTCACAACGCTACAGACGTAATAGATATAATATGACCGTAGATCTGTCACAACGCTGCAGACTTAATGGATATTAGCATGTACATCAATTTATCACTGAGAGGAACGCAGAAAAAAGCGTCTTACAAGTGCAACAAATTTATTCTCATTACAAATTTATTTCAGTTTCTTTGCATCTTATTGTCAATAAATCTTCCTCAATCCATTCTGACTCAGATTTTTTTGTCTTGTTTAACAAAAAAAAAAAAAAAAAATCCAGGCGCTGTATCAAAGGACCGAAATATATTCCTACATTAAAGAGAAAGTTCAAAACTTTGTTTCCCTTGAAATTTTTTTGTTATATTTCTTACACCGAGCACGAGCTAAGGCCGGTAACCGGAGCCGTTGAACAAACTGGAAATGATGATTGTGAAAACGTTTAAGCAAACAAGCAACAAACGCGAATGATTAGCTGGAAGATGGGGGGAGGGGGGGGGGGGGGGGGG
This sequence comes from Oreohelix idahoensis, assembly GCA_024509875.1. Lineage (NCBI taxonomy): Eukaryota > Metazoa > Mollusca > Gastropoda > Stylommatophora > Oreohelicidae > Oreohelix > Oreohelix idahoensis. The sequence goes on along the minus strand of JAMPIV010020713.1, from coordinate 29,215 downwards.
GAGAAAGAAGGGAGAAGGAACTGAGAGTGACACGTTGGGGGGGGGGGGGGGGGTGGAGGGGGGGGGGGTGGGGGGGGAATTTAAGAAGCCAATCTTCGAAAAACGTATCTGGATCTCCGAACGTTTGATTTGGCTTGGAGTTTGAAGGAATGCAAAAAGCTGGTGCAGCATTATAATGTTGTGGTAAAGGTTCGCAGATCAGTAGTATTAATTGTTTAATTAAGAAATTCCGTTTGATCCGTGTTCCATTTCTCTTTAACTGAGTTCTCGTATTTGTAAATAATGCATAAGGAAGGGAAACCCGAGGCCTGTAAACAGTAAATAAATATTAGACAAACATAAAGGTATGTTTTCAGGCATTAGTAAGAAATAAAGAAGTAGAACACTAGACAACAGAAAAACAACAGACGTGAGTGACTTACCCAAGATTCGAATCCCGGACCTTCCGTGCGACAACACCGCCTAGCTATGCAAGCGAATCACACTATCCTCCCGGCCAGCTAGGCATCACCAAAAAATGATGCTTCGATGACCGGTCATTAGTGCGAAACGCAAGACACAACACCGGAAGTTTACAATGGGCAGCTTAGCCTATTAATGACGCAATCACTTCTGTCGTTCCCCTATTATACAGTATATGTCAGTCCACACAAGACAAAGACCATGATACTGTGTCTAGTAAATGATAGAAGATTTAAGAACAGTAGTATAGAACAGAGGGTAGGTTTCTGGTATTGTATAAACATTTATAGGATAGTGTGATTCGCTTGCATAGCTAGGCGGTGTTGTCGCACGGAAGGTCCGGGGTTCGAATCCTTGTCTTGTGTGGACTGACATATACTGTACAATAGGGGAACGACAGAAGTGATTGCGTCATTAGTAGGCTAAGCTGCCCATTGTAAACTTCCGTTGTGTGTCTTGCGTTTCGCACTAACGACCGGTCATCAAAGCATCATTTTTTGGTGATGCCTAGCTGGCGGAGAGGATAGTGTGATTCGCTTGCATAGCTAGGCGGTGTTGTCGCACGGAAGGTCCGGGGTTCGAATCCTGGGTAAGCCACTCACGTCTGTTGTTTTTCTGTTGTCTAGTGTTCTACTTCTTCATTTCTTACGAGTGCCTGAAAAACATACCTTTATGTTTGTCTAATATTTATTTATTGTAAATATTGGCATTATTTTACTTGTCATTTCTATCACATTCCTTTGTGTGCGTGCGTGCGTGTGTGTGTGTGTGTGTGTGTGTGTGTTTTTTTTTGTTCGTTCCTCGTACATTTTCCTGTTTGTGTTTCCTACTTTTAAGTTTGATGCTCTTTTTCTTCTTCCAATGTATTCTTTCCTTTTTTAAATCTTTTTCTTTCCTTATCTTTATTCATCTCTTAAGATATGTTCCCCTTCCCTGATTTCTGTGTTGCTCCACTGCTTATTCTTCTTTTCAGGTTTCTGTGTTCCCGTTTTGTGATCTACTCTGCATTCCTGATTTTGGGATTTTTCTCTTGTGATCCATTCTCCATTCCTGATTTCTGTGTTCCTCTCTTGAGATCCATTCTCAATTTTTGATTCTCTGTGTTCCTTTCATGTGATCCATTCTCCATTGCCGATTTTCGGTGTTGCTCTCTTATGCCCCATTCTCCATTCCTGATTTCTGTATTCCTCTCTTGTGACCCATTATCGATTCCTGATTTCTGTATTCCTCTCTTGTGATCCAATCTCCATTCCTGATTGTCTGTGTTTCTCTCTTCTGACCAATTCTCCATTCCTGATTTCTGTGTTCCTCTGTTGAGATCCATTCTCCATTCCTGAATTACTGTGTTCCTTTCTTGTGACTCGTTATCCATTCATGATTTTCGGTGTTCATTTCTTGTGACCCATTCTCCATTACTGATTTCTATGTTCCTCTCTTGTGATCCATTCTCTATTCCCGATTTTCAGTGTTCTTTTCTCGTGACAAATTCTCCATTACTGATTTCAGTGCTCGTATAGTTCTCCTATATATGTTCTACTTTCCTGATTTCTCTACTCATATTCTTAGATATATTCTTCTTTCCACATTTCTATGTTTTTTCTCTGCTTTTCGTTTTTCACTGCCAATGTCCAGATTTACTCTTTATTCTCGTTGTCACGGGATTGCCTCCCTGCTCTGCAGTGATGGTCTAACAATGGCTAAAATTTAGAGTATAGAATGAGGGTTTTTAAAGATACCTAACTTCGCTCAAGATTACTCTTGACAGAGTTGTAAATAAAAGGATGGTGCTTCTATTTTAGGGAATCTTCAAATGATTTTTCAGAAATCAAGCACAACGCTGAATTTATTAAAGCAGTCGTGAACTTTGCATCTGCCCTGCCCCTTCTATGAAGATAAAAATATATTAGCCCCCAACTGAATTATTTAGTAAAATATTATTTAAGTAGCTCTGGTGTATTTATGTTTAAGATAACTGATTCATAAGATACATATTACAAATTTAATAATCAGTTATAGTTCAACATGAGTAAATAAATAAGTGATGATAGTGAATTTACACTATAGAGTTTTCCTCATCGAAAACGGGTGAAGGTGGTTTGAATTTATGGTGAGTTATTTTTATGATGAGAGTGTCTTTTGCTATGGCCGGATTAAAATCACGTAACTGGCCAGATGTTGGTTTGGTGACTGCTCCGTCAATTGTAGGCTTCTATGGGGAAGGAACGTCCCAGGCATAAATGCAGGGGTAACCGCTCCAACCGTCAAAGCAAGGATCTTTACAACCCGTCATAGGGAGGCATCTAGCGTAGACCACAAGCTTATGATCCACAGACACGTATTTGGCTGTATCACACACTGGTATCACCAGTGGCGTCGTCGGCAGGATCTGAAAAGCTCAACTATCTTTCTCAAAGCTGCATCAAAACCTAAAACTGGTAGTCTCACGTGTTTCACCATGAATGAGTTAAACAAATCCTGCTATAATTCTAGTGTCTGTTACATGATGATGATGATGATGATCTATTGTTGAACAAAAAACTCTTTCCCCCCTATCTTTCGCTTTTGTGACAGGGGCTAGGGTGGGTGAGGCGAACTTGTGTCGAAGTGGCTACCTCACACCCAAGACCCATGCACTAAGAAAATTTAAATTCAGGTCGTTTGACAAGGGTTGCAATTACTGGTTACTTGCAACCCTTTCAGCAGCAGACTTAGTAAATCAGGCAACATAAAGCGCTAATGTGGAACACAATTTATTTCCACCGAACACCCAGACAGTATTCGTGGACGTTCTGAAAAACAATATATAAAAACAATGTTTAAGTGAAAATCAACAGCATCAATAACAACACTTGCCAGTCAGACCCCATACGCTCACTACAATCAGCCATGATCAATCAGCCACAGGTAGTCGGTCATACCCCGTGCTCTCAGGGTTACGCCATCTTGCGAAAACAGCATACAGCCACGCTAACAACCCACATAAAGTCACGTGATTGTAAATTCTACAGTAACCTCACATTATAATGGTCACGGATTGCCTCCCCTGCTTTGCAGTAGTGGTCCAACAGTGACCAAAACTCAAGAGTATCTAATATTGGCTTCCAATGTATCTACCTGCGCGCAAGATTACTCTTGTCAGAAATGTAGATAGAAGATTAATGACACTTCTACCTGAAGGGAGCGTTCACAAGATATTCCCAGAAGTCAAGAACACAAGCTGCTTAGGGCTGAGCAATTTGTTAACTTATTATCTGGTTCTTCGTCTTTTGTGAAGGATTTAAGCAATGGTTTAGTCAGTTCAAGCCCCCAGTTGGTGTAATCCAACGAAATCCCTCTTATAAGGTATAGCTCTGTTTAGTGTAAATATATGTCTAAGTATTTATTTATAGATATATTAATTATTCTGCCCATACGTTTGCTTTCATACATATAACTGAATCAACTATTATTGTTTAGTTTTAAAACAACAGGTAACAAATTTAATAGTGAAATACTCGTTAACAGGTTAAAATAAATATGGAAAGATTAGTGGAATTTTGATAGGTATAAAGTTCTCCTCATTGAGACGTAGGTGGAAATATAACTTTATACATAAACTTTAACTGGAATGTCCTTTTTTGCTGGTGCCTTTTAGTTAGCACTTAGCTTGTATGAGTGAGTCCTGCAGCTGTGGTTCATCAATTCTGTGATGACGAAAGCCTTCTCCACACTCTCTTCCACTGCAGGCGGTTATGGTGGATGCTTTTCTTTCACACTAGGTGCGTTAGTACCACAAATCGTCTGATGGCTTGTAATCACGAACTTTAGACAAATAGAAAGAAACAAATGCCTGCTGAGTACATTTGTTCGCCGCAAACTAACAGGCCCATTGTCATGCGCTCCCCCCACCAATGTTAACCTCTCAGAAGAATTAAATTCCCGAGCACACAATGTAACTCAGGGAATATGATGAAAATTCACCCATATCCTTCTGGGTGTTAACTAGGAAATTACGCCTGGAGTGCGTGAATAATGATTTGCCTGAATTACAATTAAAAAAGGTACATAAATCTCACAAGATAATATGTTACACTGGAGGCACATATGATGTAGTCATCACTCATCATTGCTCCAGTCGGAGTCTGAGGTCGCTCTGCTGTCGGGTTTTCCGCACGACTAGTCAGAAACAATCACCAGCTCTTGCTGTAGTGGATCATGAATATACTATTTTTATATGTTGAGGTTGCCAGCCTAACATATATCCACTAGCAACAAAACATGTTAAATTCACGTTTGTAATAGAAATGTTCACAACATATCCCAGATTTTTGGGAATACACAATCCTTTGCGCAGATTTTCAGATGGGCTCGAGCATTTTCGGTGCAAATGATCTCGAATCAATTTCGTCTGAGAAATTCCTCTTATGACGGTGTTCTATGAATCACTTAGCCGAGGAACTAATAATTCTTCTTCGACGGGTGTTCTGGGATACACTTGGTCTGGGATATTATTTCTCTTATGATTGATGGTCATATTCCTAGGTTTCCAGTCTTGTATTTATAAAGTCCTGGTCCTGAAGTTTTACAGTCTGTGTATTTAAATATGCGGGTTTACTCTTAAGGTTTCAGAGTTGCCCAAATACTGTCGATCTGTCACTTTTGATAAAGGAATTCTAGGCCCGATCCTGGCTGTTTGGGAGTTGCTCAGTATTTTAACTAGGTGACTGAGGCAGGCCTAGTTATCTATCATTCACTTTCTTTTTTATCTTTCCTCCAAGTGAGACTATTTCTCCTACTGGCCCCCCTTGTTCCGCCAGAGATGGTGATTCCTGGATGATATAAGGTTCGTCTTTTGTTCAACCCAGACCACGTTCTTCCCTCCTTGGTGGTGTATAGCGACTGATGTGTATAGGGTGTTCTATTATTTCTATCTCTCCTATTACTCACTTCTAATAACTCTCCATTCCTTAATCTCTTCACACATCAAAGCAACCGGAGTGATGTGATTCAATTTCGAAAACAACTTTTATTTACATAAGATAATCCAAGATCAACCAACATAATTCATCAGATACAGTTCTCAATTACAATGTCCTCAAGTCTTCCACTTGATTCAATCAAATATCTCAAAGCATAGTTATATATTGTTTCTCCTGTAGCCTCTTGCATATGTCGTCGTATACCTAGCTTACTAAAGCTCCTTCTCATTTTTTACTATTTTTCTCATATTTTCTACAACAGTTCTCCTAAATCCTTGGAGTCATGTTCTCTCCCAATCTCAACCTAGTTAGGTTTATCTCCTTTAAATGTAACATATAAGATTTCAATAGCTACACCTGAAATAATCAAACAATGTCCAACACCAAAATGGCTTCCACCATACTTACTCTAGTATGAGAGAGCGCATAAGATGTTTAATGAATATCAGATTCACTTGTGGTGGCGTCTTCATACTTACTCTTATATGAGAGAGCGCATGATATGTTTCATGAATGTCAGTGCTGTAAACCCTTTGTTTAATACCATCTCGTTTAATGGCAATGCCTCATCTTCTTGGTATGACAGCCCATCCTGGCTATCTGATAATAAAAGTTATCCACTTTTTTTTAGCTTTAATTATGCCTTTGCTTCAATATTCTCTTCTGTAGCTCGCTCCCTTAAATAGATGCGTCATTAGCCTGTGACAAAGTTGCTGAAAGTCAAAAAAATAGTTCAACATTCCTCTTACCGTTTTAAATCGAAGTCCAACACCTATCACAATCCCTACTGTTCACCCTTATTCTATTCCTAATATGTTCATCTCAGTATTTAACCACAGATAATCTATTCTCCTGAATTCCTATCGCTAAGAAATTCTAAATCTAGCTATCAGTTTCTGGATACGAACACTTGTTGACCACAAGTTCGTTTCTTGAGAGCCCTGGGCGGCACTTCTTGCTTCCGCAAAGTTTCTGATGGGACTGATCTCTTTTCGTCCTTCAATTTCCTATCTGATGATCCACAGTTGTTTTTGAGTGAATGTGATTGGTCCGTTATTCAGTTCACTCACCTATCGCCAGCTACACGCTTAATTCTATGCTGTCCAACTCCGTGAACTGTGCTACATAACTGTTTATTTCTAGTCACTATTTTCACGTGCGTTTTACTCGGCACTCCGTTCTCTTAACTGTAAAGGGCGCTAATAATATTGTTATTCCCCTTAGTACTTTTTAACTTAGTTTCATTAATCCTTCTATATCTCTATTAAAACTGGTCTGATATGCAAATTTGGTAAACTCTAATGATATATACTTAGATTACTTTAAAGTCTAAAAAGGTTCCCTCCCTTACAAAAAAAACACTACATTTTCATTCTTTTATCTCCCATGTTAAGAACAAATAACTTATCACTTAAATTATTCTGATTTTCTAACCCATTTTTATATACTCTTTCATCTTGTTAACCCCAAATAACTGTTCGACTGACTTTAACTGCAGCGTATTTTACGCTGTACAACCAAACGGTGACATACGTCCCGGGGCCGTTCAAATGTATCACGCAGGGAAACATTTGTGTTCTACCAAAAAAACTATTATCCCCACTAACATCTCTAATACTATTACCATAGACGACTCGAAATTACAAACAAATTAAATCGTAATAGTGAGACTATATTATAAACCTAATATCAATGCTACAACTAGAGCATCTCATTAATTTCTACTTCAACATAAACTATTATTTTCATGAATATATAAAAGGCATAAATAAACATTGTATTTACTTAATTCATTACCATCATCTCTCAAACAAGTAGTACCCAATAATGCAACCAAGTTTTATCCCTTATCTCTGTATAACCAGTGCAATAAAATGTAGGGACGTTCATCCTCAGTGCAATCTTTGCCTATGTCCATGAATAAGACTCCATCTAACTGAGTCTGGATCATTTGTCATCTCCTTTCTCTTTTTTTTTTCTACTAGTCCTGAACACCTCTATGCCTGAGATAGGTACATTATACCAATTAGCATGCACTTAAGGTACTATACATTTTTTTCAATGTCAGTGTTGATCATGTAGTATGCCACATCTTGTACCTTGGGAAGAAGTCTATTAAGTTTCCCAAGACTATGTGTAGTTATTGTAGTCTGTCACACTCTTAAGATTATATATGTCTATTCTAGCATCTCATTAACATCGTATTGGAACAAAACAAGTAAACATTGTACTTAATACTTCTCAAACATTATAATTATACATTCTATTTATATACATATATATATAGGGGCGACATGGTACTGCCTCTGGAAACAGAGGTTTGTCAGTCCTTAATATGTCTATAGTATCTGCCGTCAATGTCAGTATTCATTGCAACGGTCAGATAGGCAGAGTAGTAGAAATATAATATATAGCGTCACCAAGCATGCATTTAACTAAACATCCCCAAAGTGACAGCAAGAAATATGTGTTACTACGTCAGGATGTGATGTGCTCGGCTGATGCTAGCCTTTGATGCATCTGTCGAATTACCAGTCATGTATGCAACTAATCACGCGAAATCTTACCATCTGTCTTGGGGCGATAGTAAAAGACCTAAGTCACTATTGTCAGAGCAGGATGTGCTCGGCTGATGCTAGCCTTTGATGCATCTGTCGAAACCGTAAGCTCAGTCTGTTACTATATACATGTACCCCTGTATGTCGGAGTTAACCAAAATTCAAGACCAAAATGCCTCAACTCAGTGCGGACATGGCCATGTAAGGGTCATCTGTGTTGTATCTTACCCGACTAGTAATTAATATCAATTGTGGAGACATCTCATTTCGAAGTCACCTGTATAAACACTGTCATATGGAATAAGGCCCTTTTTCTACCTTCTAATATGCGCAACTCTGAGGGAGTAGGTTATTTTCTCTTTTTTTTTTCTTCTTCTTCTTCCACTGCTGCAACACCCTGGCTTGGACTGTGACATTTCTTTTTTTTTTCTTGTTGCCCTCTATGCCTGGTGGTGGAGAAAGTATACCTCTGAAAAACATGGACATTGCAAATTAACATGAAAACTTTTAACCTAAGTCTTGGTAAGTCTCATCTTGTGAAGAAGCGTATTATTGTCTCTTTTAGAAATCTGTATCTTTCTTGAAATATTGTTCAATTGTTTTATGAAATAATTCATTGTTTAATCTAACTTCTCAGTTACGTTGGTCTCTTGTATAAACTATTTCACTATCACTCTGAATATCGCGAGAGTACAGTAGCTATCACTCATGTGCATGTGATCAAAGTCTTATCACTACATATAATGTTTCCTGTTTATGTGATTACTGTAGTTGATTACTATCTATACTGTTGCTCACCATTAAGTTTCTTCTAACTTTTTTCACAAAGTTAGTGTATAATATAAATGTGTAAGTGTACTGAGATGTCAACAACTACTTGAGTTTACCACTGAGACCTAATGAACTAACTAACCGTTGGATACCGTTGATTGGGGTACCTTGATTAAGCACTATAGCTGGGGAAGTGCTGTGAATTAGTACTATATGCTGGGGAAGTACTTTACGGCGATTACACTGTTTGTATGAGTTTGGAGATCTCTTTTGCAAGCTCCATCAGTGTAAATTTCTCTACTGTAGAGACGACTGTCGTACTGATGAAGTTGGTATCAGTTGTGATGTTATTTATAGTCGCTCTGCAGGAGGATGAGGACGAACGAATTTCTGTTGTTGTTGTCAGTATGACAATAGCTTGTTTACTTGATGTTTACATTCTGAGTCTGGTGTTGGTAAAGTCGTCCATTCTTTCAATGTTATTTTCTTTGCTTTATGTTGATAAGTTCTGATTGTATAAGTAGTACCATCTCGTCAGCAATATTGTTGCTAAAGTTTATAAGCTGTGCTGTAGGTCTTCGATGATGATGATAAGTTTTGTTGTTTCTCTGTGGTTGTAAGGATATCTCATCTTCATCATCCCAACTGTAGTATATAAGCTGGGGTTAGCTTGGCTAGTGGTTGTGGTTGTTGACTCATTCTTCCTTCTGTACGGCTCCGGTTCTGCTGCATAGTTCCATCTTGTTGCTTGTATGTCACTTGTCATCACCTGTTCGCTTCACATGATCACTGGGGATGCGACAGGTGTCACAGGGAATATGTTATGGCTGACGTAGGGATAGGGAATGATGGTTGTGACCATGTGATAACATTGCAAACACTGATGCGTTGTCTCTGTGTAGTGTGGCCAGACTTCTTATGTGATTCTTGCTTCTTTGTTTCTTCTGTAAGGTTTCGACTCCGCTGTAGTATGTCATTTCCCGTTGACTGCAAAGGTCTCCCATCTTCAATGTCCCGACTTGATCGTCTAGGCTGATGTCAACTTGTGGCTGGTAGTCATGGTTGGCTTCTGTTTCCTTCTGTAAAGTTCCAATTCGGCTGATACTTCTGAAGGTGTGAGTGATCGTCTTCTGTCATCACATGTTCGCTTCACATGATCACTGGGGTTGCAACAGGTGTTGCAGGGAGTATGTTGGGATTAACGAAGGAATAGGGAATGATGGTTGTGACCATGTGAATAACATTGCGAACATTGATGTGTTGTCTTTGTATTGCAGGTAGACTCATGTGCTTCTTGCTTCTTTGTTTCATCTGTAAGGCTTGGACTCCGTTGTACTGTTTCTTCTTGTTGATTGTAAAGGTCTATTATCTTCCATGTCCCGACTTGATCGTATAAGGTAGGATTAACTTGTAGTTGATAGTTGTAGTTGATACTTTATTTCATCCCATAATTGCTGTCTTCTTGTGGTGCTTCATCAAAAATCTAAGTCTCTAGTATTTCTGCCGTCGTCACCACGACTTACTATTTCCGTCGTCACCACGGCTTTTCACAAAAATTTGCTTGCCGGACCACCGCGGCCTCAAATGTACGTCTTACATCTCCTTCACTCTTCTCCCCTACTGCAGTATCCTATTGGTCAGGTGTACTCAGTTGTCTGTTGTGTGTGCGGTACAGACCAATTATACTTAGGCTTCTCAAGACTAAGTTGCCGCCGCCATTTTGTTTACCTCTCATAATATGCTATGCCATTGCTCACATAGCTTGTTGCTGCTATCTCCCATTCTCCTTACTTATTCACCATGTCTAAAAACTTCATCATCATGGCCTCTCTACTTTTAAGCGCCTCCAACGCTATCAGTTTATTCATGTCTTGAGTCCCTTCTACTATTCTGACTTCATTAACACTTTGCTTCCTCTCTACCTCTCTATCTCGTATCTCTCCCGAGTTTCTCTCAACCTCTCCACTTCTTACCTCATCAACCGTTTGCCTCGGTTGGACACTGGTACTAATTGACGTGTCTCTGCTTTCATGCCTAACTTTCCCATTTTTCACTGGGATTCTCGACTTTCTTATTTCTCTTCTGCTACCACTACTTATCTCCTCCTTTCTAGCCTCTTGGCTCCTGGATCGATATTCTCCTCGATCCGTATTTCTCCTGTCTTCATTGTCCACTCTCAGCTCCTCAAATTTCATATCAATAAATTCGCACAGTGCAGCCATATCTTCCTTTCTACTATCACCTGCCTCTGGTGATATTACATCTTCCTTCTCCAATGTTTGTCTATTTATCTTCTGTTTCTTTTGTAACTTTTCCAATGTGCTCTCTAAATCTGCACAACGTGTGGTTAACTCTTCCACTTTTGTTGTGTCATTTCTTTCTTCCTCTCTACCACTAGGTCGGTATCTCCTTCGATCCTTAGTAGTTTCTCTACTTCTACTACCGCTTCTATTTCTTAGCCTATCTCGGCTCTTGGATCGGTACTCCCTTCGATCCGTATCTCTTCTATTACCCCCTTTATTTCTCAGCTCCTCACATTCTCTATCAATAAATTCGCACGGTGCATCATAATAAGTGTCTTCTACTTCTGTTATATCTCTATGTCTTTCTTCTTCTTTGTTGTTTCCTGACCATCCATGGTCTACACTGTCTATTCTTTGTTGACCCGTTTCCTTGGTCCTTTTATCTTGTTCCTTCTCTTGTCCTTCTCTATAACTGCTCATCTTCTTTTTCAAATCTTCCAATTTCTTGTCAAGATTTTGAACGAGTGCCTCTATCTCTTCGTTACTCTTTGCTGCACTACTATTTCTCATCTTTTCCTTCCTCCTCCTCCTTCTGACCTCTTCTACATGTCTCAGCTTTGGTAGTTGCCTTACAACATTCGGCGAATCATCTGAAGACGACCTCTGTCTCTTTATTCCTTTTATTTTCTCTTGCTCCATCTCCTCCTGGGTATCTGAATCTTTAGCTGATGTCTCCTCCGTATCTTGGGTTCGACTTGGACCACTCTGTTGTTTAGTCTGTAATTGTTGCTCCTTTTGTTTCAATAGCTGCTGTTCATGTGCTCTGCTTCTCTGTTCTGCAGCTCTCGTATGTTTGTATGGTGCATCTATTTCATTATCAGCACTGTTCCATTCACTTCTTATTGCTGTCGTATCCTCTAAGATCTCGCTGTAATATTCACTGTCTGCATGCTGACCTATTTGTATTCTATCTTCCTCTTGCGTATGTGTGCCCATGTCCTCTTGTTCGTTGTACAACCTTTGAGGAGTAGGGGTTGATCTATCATATGTTGTTTCAGGTTCTGCATGGATTTGTGCTCTTGTAACAATCTGTTTCCGCGCTAGTGTTGATCTACCACTGTCACTGACTATGACCTCACTGGAAATAGTATCTATATCCTCGTCGCTCTTGGTCATTTGAACTACCCAGTTGTCTCCTCTCGCAGTTACACCCCAGTCACTAACTTTGGGTGTTGTTTCTGTTTCGTCATCATGTATGGGTAGTGACGTACTACTATCTCTATTATATAGACGGTTGTCTCTGGATCTCAATCTCTCTCTTAATTCTGTTAGTGGAATATCTTCCTCGTCTTCTGAATTCTCTCTGCAGCGAGTGAGGCGTCTTACAGCATCTGATACTTGTTCTGGGTTGTTGTTTTGTTCATCATCAATGTCCTGCCCTTCATCGGTGTCGTATTCGACAAGTGAACTGTTTGTTGACTCTGTAGACTCGTAATAAGTCAAAGTAGATTTTCGTATTGGTCTGGTATTCTGTAAAGCTGGTGGTACTATGGGGCGATGATCATCTTTTTTCATCTGTGCTACGTGTGCTTTGACTTCGATGCTCTTCTCTTCATTCCATAATTTATAATTTACAGGTGTTGTCTGCTCCAACACTTTATATCCGTCGAGCCATTGGTCATCCATCTTACCTCGAACATTCTTCCTATAATATACTATATCTCCAGGTTTGAATTGTTCTAATGTCGCTCTTTTGTCTTTGTGCTTCTGCCATTTCTTAAAGGCTTTCTGTGCATTACTATTTGCTATTTGATGAGCCTTGTGCTTTTCTTGTATTATAATTTGAATTGGATCTTCGCCTTGATATCTCCTCTGTGGTTGTAAGAGATTGTCTAATGGGAAATTGGGTTCCCGTCCATATAACATATAGAAAGGTGAATATCCTGTTGTGTCATTTCTATTGACCCGTATTGCTTCAAGGGCTTGATTAATGTATATGTCCCAATACTGGGCATTACCTTGTATATACTTAGCAATGATATCAAGCAATGTGGCATGCATTCGTTCGTTTCGTCCATTTGCCTGCGGTCTGTAATACGTAGTAGTAGTATGTTGAATGTTTAGAGTTTTTAGGGTCTGTTTGAAAGGGTTGCCGACAAATTGTTTACCATTGTCTGTAATTATTCTTCTGGGACAACCATGTCGTGGCAAAAATTCTTGTAGGAAAAAATCTGTTATTGTTGCTGATGTTTGATTCTTAAGAGGATAACTTTCGGGCCATACTGAGTATTGGTCGACAATGTGTAACAAGTATTCGTTTCCAGACTGTGTAACAGTATATGGACCGGAAATGTCCATGCTTATAACTTCCATGGGGAAGTGTGATTGTTTCATCCGTTGCAAAGGAACTTTGGTTGGTCTCATGTTGCGTATCTTGCAAGTTTTACAAGTATTAATATATTCAATGATATCTTTGTACATCGTTGTCCAATAGTACCTTTTCTTGATAACATCTATGGTTTTGTCTCGACCGACGTGTCCATTGTTATCATGGAATTGTGCCAATATCTGAGGTACTAATGACTGAGGAATTACTTTTTGTGGTCTACCTTCTTGTTTAGGATCTATATGGTACAAGGCTTGGTCTTGTGGCATGATAGTAAATTGTTTAAGCGATTTAGGCTTCGCTTCTAACTGTTTGATAATCTTGGCTATCTCAGGATCTTTTCTCTGTTCTGCGCCTACATCAAATGTACATAAGTTTGTTGTCTCCTCTGTATCTATGTCTGTTGTTGTATCTGTGCCATCGTCAACATCCACTCCACCGGAACTGATTACATTTATTTCCTTTGTGTTGTCATTAATGTCAGTACTCGTATCCAAATCATCTTGCTGTGTAGTACTAAGGTGTGGGATTCTAGATAGAAAGTCTGCACAGATGTTCTGTGTACCTGGGAGGTGTTCAATTGTTGCATCATACTGTTGCAAATTGATAGCCCAAACTTGTAACTTCTTTGGTTGTTCATGTGTCTTGGTAAGCCAATTCAGCAATGGTTGATGATCTGTTCGAATGGTAAGTTTGGTACCTCTAATGTAAAAGTCAAGTTTCTGTATGGCATAATGTATTGCAAAGGCTTCTCTTTCTGTGACTGACCATCTTTTCTGAGTTTTAGAGAGCGCATGTGATATAAATGCTATAGGCATCTCATTAGGGATCTCTGGTGTAGTAAGTATTCCAGCCTCTTCTCTATGCTGAACTAGGCGAGCACCTATCGCTGTCTCAGAAGCATCCGTATACAGAATCATCGGTTGAGATATGTCTGGATGTGTTAAAAGTGGCAATGATGCGAGTGCTTCTTTAAGATGTTCAAAAGCCTTCTGACATTCTTCTGTCCACTTAAATCGAGAGTACTTCTTGGTGAGGGCAATAAGTGGTTCAGCGACTTCTGAGAATTTTGGAACGTGGCGTCTGTAATAACCGCAACATCCTATAAATGCTCGAACTTGCCTGACTGTTGTGGGAGCAGGTATCTTCTTTATTGCTTCTACTTTCTCTATGTCCGGCCGAATGCCATCTTTGTTCACTATGAATCCCAAGTACTTAGTTTCTGTGTTCAGAAATTGACACTTGCTTAGCTTGAGTTTTACTTGATGGTGTCGAAGACGATCGAAAACTTGCTCTACTTTCTTTAAGTGTTCATCCACAGTACCTGCTGTATGTATGAGTATGTCATCTATGTAAGCCAATGCAAAAGTGTGCATTCCTTGCAAGACTTCATCCATTAATGCCATGTATGTTGCTGGACTTCCTTTCAACCCGAATGGCATAACATTCCATTTGTAGCTACCTATGTGTGTACAAAAGGTTGATTTCTCCTTTGCCGCTGGAGTCATAGGGATGCACCAAAATCCAGAGCGTGCGTCCAATGTGGTAAAATATGTTGAATGCCCAAGGGTTGCCAATATGTCATCAATACGTGGTAGCGGGTATGAGATCGTTTTAGTTATCTTATTCAGTGCTCGGTAGTCGCAGCAAAATCTACTTGATCCATCTTTCTTTGTGACAATAACTATAGGCGATGACCATGCCGATGTAGATCTTTCTATGATCCCTGCTTGTAACATTTCGTTTATGGCTTTTTCCACTATCTCCCGATTCTTCAGAGGGGTGTGATAGGGTCTCAAACTGATAGGGTCCTCTACTGTAGTCTGAATGTCCATGCTTATAGTATTAGTTCTGCCCAACTCCATGTCTGTAAGTGCAAATACATCTTGGTGTTTGGTAACAAATGCACTAATGTTTTTCTTATATTGATCGTCTGCTTTCAATGTCGCCAGCAATTGTGCTGCTCGATCTGGTGTGCTTCCTGGTGTATGCGAATCCTCGCTTGACCATGGTGTCTTAACACATGTATTATCCTCCATTCTGTGAAGGTTGTTCCTACTCTCTCGTTCTCTGTTATTGTATCTCCAATGTCTGTCATTCATAGACTCGTTCTTCCTAAATGGTTTGTTTCTATCTTCTGCTCTGGTTATTTGCCATGGAGTATACCGTCCATTGTTTCTATTATCATATTCGCACTGTCGTTCACTACGGCAGTAATCAAAGGGTTTTGAATATCTTGTTCCACATCTTTGTTGCAATGGTGCGCTTGAGTATCTCTTATTGGTTATCCGCCATGGAGTATACTCTGAATGTCTACTGTGACTAATCCTTTCTTTTTTTCGTTCACTACGGCAATATTTTGCTGGTGTTGGCAATAAGGAATCTGTAACAAGGTTGATATCATATGGTTGGTCTCTATCACTCTCTACCCGTCCATATTTTCCACCGCTAGCTTTTCGCTGTATTACTTGATCTATTCTTTGCGCATAGCGAAAGTAATTGTGGTCTTTATTATTTATGCCTATGTTTTCTGGTTCGTTTCTGCACGCTCTCTCATATGGTGTATCATCTTGATTACTGTATCTTCTTGGTCCGCATCTCTGATCCCTGCAGCGATTAGATACATTATTAGAGTTATCTGCTCTCTGTCTATACTGTATCTGTTGATCGTCTTGTCTGTTCTTATTTTGCTGACTATATACCTTGTTTCCTTCTATCCCATGTCTTGACCAGTTCCTTAAACTTGTTTGCTGGTTCTGTCGAGTGTTCCTATCTACAAAGTTATCATTGTGCGCACTACATCTCTTTGATAGTCTGTTGTTATCCGAAGGGTAGCCTGAGGTATAATTTTGAGATGTATTTTGCTTGGAAGAATGGTGTTGATTTCCACTTACTTCGGGTGTTCTATTATTTCTTGCAGTGGTTAAGGACAACCTTTGTATTTTGGCTACTATTGCTCCTCTATGTATTGTTATTGTTTGGCCAGAAGTATTTATAATCATAACTGGGAAATCCCTAGAAGATGAAATTTCTGTGATGCCTTCTGTAACGCACATGAGAGGTTCGTTGTTTATGTCTTCGTTGTCCAAAGGTTCGATCTGTACTATCTGACCCGGTTGAATGTAATTGGAATTCTTAACTCGACCTTTGGTTATGACCAGTGTGTTGGGTAACACCGTAACTGGGGCTGTCAGTCGTACTAAGGATGCGATATGTATGTCATCCTGCAGTTGTATGTATTCATCGTTGACCTTAATTTTATGCAGATCAAAATATATCCTAACATTATGTTTGTTGAGGAAGTCTCTTCCTAGGATAAAGTTTCTAGACATTCCTCGTGTGACTATAAAGGAATGTGTAATCTGTTGTTGTCCTATGGAGAAGGTAATGTTGGCGATACCACATGATTTCATAGGTTCTCCTGTCACTGATGACATGTATGTTATGGAAGGCCGAAAGGTTGTTGAGTGCTTAATTTGCTTGTACAACTGTTCTCGTATCAGGCTAACAGAAGCGCCGGTGTCCACGAGTGCTCTGTAATTTTTGTTGTTAATTTTGATTAAACAAGAGCTGGGATCAGACGTGATATTTATCCCTTGAGGAGGGGTTGTTGGGTGTATTTTCTTCTATGTTTTTAGACCTACGATGAGAGAAGTTATCTTCATCACTTTTGTAGTCACCACTAACGGTCTTTCTTAATGGTTGACTGGTCCATTTCCCTGATGGTACCTTCTTGATTGTCCCCTTGTGACAGTATAAGTTGAACGCGCTCCTCTAAAATTCTGCCTGTTGTTATTACCACTATCTCCCGTTTTATCGTAACTATTCTGAAATGGGCGTGACTGTTGTCGACACTGACGGGCGAAATGTCCTCGAAATCCACATGCGAAGCAAATGGGAACATTGACCTGTTGTATGTTTTGTTGTCTGTACCTGCTTTCTGGTTGTTGGTGTCTTGACTGACTTTGACGGTGCCAACGTGTTCGAGAATGTCCGACCTCCATGGGCTCGTGTTCTGTATGAGTTTCCACCATAGCATCTTGCTCAACGCATTGGTTGAACCTAGTCTGCACATTCTGTTCCCTCACTGCTATTTGGATTGCCTCGTTTATTGTTGTGGGGTCCTTCCTAATCAAGTATCGTTTAGTGTTGGTACTTAATAAACCATCTACAAAAGTACCCACCAGATGTTTTTCCATATCTGGTGATAGTGCTAAACTATTTGAGGATGCCTCTTCTACTAAATTTAATAATTTCTCCGCATATGACTGAATTGATTCATTTTTCTGTTGTCGTGTGCGACGAAGAAGTGCCCATGCATGCTCGGTATTGGTAATGTCGCTATATCTTGACGTTAATTCCTTCTTTAGCGATTCGTAAGTCTCCATGGGGTATGTGCTTTCTCGTCTCCGCAAAAAGTCTGAGACCAAGGAACCTGATGTTAAATGCAATATCATTTTGCGGTCTGTGTCTGTGACTGCATTTATCATTTTTGCTGACTTTTCAACATCCTTTATCCACTGTCTAAAATGTTTGGCCTCTCCTGTGAATGGTGTCACACTCGATTTAATTTGGCTATATTTTGTATAATGACCCATCTCATTCATTGTTTCAGTAATAGTTTGTAATGCAGCCATTGTACATTGCTGTTCTGTTGGCATTTGGGCTGGCATAGGTTGTTGTTGATGATATGTTTCCTCTGGAAATGGTGTGGCCATGTTGTCGCTGTCGGAGGAGTGGTCACGGCGCCAAATTAACGTTTTGTAGCAGCGTGGGTGTTTCTTTTATTATCTATTTTAACTAGGTGACTGAGGCAGGCCTAGTTATCTATCATTCACTTTCTTTTTTATCTTTCCTCCAAGTGAGACTATTTCTCCTACTGGCCCCCTTGTTCCGCCAGAGATGGTGATTCCTGGATGATATAAGGTTCGTCTTTTGTTCAACCCAGACCACGTTCTTCCCTCCTTGGTGGTGAGCAGCGACTGATGCGTATAGGGTGTTCTATTATTTCTATCTCTCCTATTACTCACTTCTAATAACTCTCCATTCCTTAATCTCTTCACACATCAAAGCAACCGGAGTGATGTGATTCAATTTCGAAAACAACTTTTATTTACATAAGATAATCCAAGATCAACCAACATAATTCATCAGATACAGTTCTCAATTACAATGTCCTCAAGTCTTCCACTTGATTCAATCAAATATCTCAAAGCATAGATATATATATATATTGTTTCTCCTGTAGCCTCTTGCATATTTCGTTGTATACCTAGCCTACTAAAGTTCCTTCTCATTTTACACGATTTTTCTCACATTTTCTACAACAGTTCTAAATCCTTGGAGTCATGTTCTCACCCAATCTCAACCTAGTTAGGTTTAACTCCTTTAAATGCAGCATATAAGATTTCAATAGCTACACCTGAAATAATCAAACAATGTCAAACGCCAAAATGGCCTCCACCATACTTACTCTAATATGAGAGAGCGCATAAGATGTTTTATGAATATCAGATTCACTTGTGGTGGCATCTTCATACTTACTCTTATATGAGAGAGCGCATGATATGTTTCATGAATGTCAGTGCTGTAAACCCTTTATTTAATACCATCTCGTTTAATGGCAATGCCTCATCTTCTTGGTATGACAGCCCATCCTGGCTATCTGATAATCAAAGTTATCCGCTTTGTTTATCTTTAATTATGCATTTGCTTCAATATTCTCTTCTGTAGCTCGCTCCCTTAAATAGATGCGTCATTAGCCTGTGACGAAGTTGCTGAAAGTCAAAAAAATAGCTCAAAATTCCTCTTACCGTTTTAAATCGAAGTCCAACACCTATCACAATCCCTACTGTTCACCCTTATTCTATTCCTAATATGTTCATCTCAATATTTAACCACAGATAATCTATTCTCCTGAATTCCTATCGCTAAGAAATTCTAAATCTAGCTATCAGTTTCTGGATACGAACACTTGTTGACCACAAGTTCGTTTCTTGAGAGCCCTGGGCGGCACTTCTTGCTTCCGCAAAGTTTCTGATGGGACTGATCTCTTTTCGTCCTTCAATTTCCTATCTGATGATCCACAGTTGTTTTTGAGTGAATGTGATTGGTCCGTTATTCAGTTCACTCACCTATCGCCACCTACACGCTTAATTCTATGCTGTCCAACTCCGTGAACTGTGCTACATAACTGTTTATTTCTAGTCACTATTTTCACGTGCGTTTTACTCGGCACTCCGTTCTCTTAACTGTAAAGGGCGCTAATAATATTGTTATTCCCCTTAGTACTTTTTAACTTAGTTTCATTAATCCTTCTATATCTCTATTAAAACTGGTCTGATATGCAAATTTGGTAAACTCTAATGATATATACTTAGATTACTTTAAAGTTTAAAAAGGTTCCCTCCCTTACAAAAAACACTACATTTTCATTCTTTTATCTCCCATGTTAAGAACAAATAACTTATCACTTAAATTATTCAGATTTTCTAACCCATTTTTATATACTCTTTAATCTTGTTAACCCCAAATAACTGTTCAACTGACTTTAACTGCAGCGTATTTTACGCTGTACAACCCAATGCCTAGTATCCTGGCTTTTGGCTGGGATCATGTGTCTAGACACAGGGACCGGTACAGTGACATTCATGTGTCATTAGGTCCCTTGTGTGAGAACACAGAGGATCACTGGGTGACACATTTTGTGTTGGGACATGTGGTCTTGACCGGGGCCGGGTTTGGGCGGGGACAATGCGACCTCATGCGAGGAAAAAATATGCGACCTCAAGCGAGGAAAAAAAAAAATTTGGCTGGGGTCATGTGTCTACACACGGGAAACAGTAGTGACATTCATGTCATGAGGTACCTAGTGTGAGAACACAGAGGATCACTACAATGACACATGTTGTCATTGGATCTTCTTGTGTTGGGACATGTGGTCTTGACCAGGGCTGGGTATGGGTGGGGCAACTGCAACCTCATGCGAGGAAAAAATATGCAACCTCATGCGAGGAATTAAAAAAAAAAAAAAAAAAAGGTGGCAGAATCACTACTCAACAATTGGCCTTACAGCTGTCAGTCAGCATTGGTAGTGCAAATGCAGTTATAAAAACTCTCGGATTTTCTAAGGTTTGCGCAAGATGGGTTCCTCGAAGTCTCACAAATGACCACCGATTGCAAAGGAAAGCAATTTCTTCTGAATTGTTGGAGCGTTTCAATGCTGATGGAGAGAACATTTTGGCTAAGATCGTTACAGGTGACGAAACCTGGGCACATCATTTTGAACCTGAGACAAAAAGACAGTCAATGGAGTGGCATCATCCGCAATCACCACGAAGAAAGAAATTCAAGACAATCCCTTCAGCTGGAAAGGTCATGATCACTGACTTTTGGGACATTGAAGGTTTGATTCTTGTGGACGTTATGCCAAGAGGAGAGACAATCAATTCGCAAGCTTACATTAAGACATTGAAAAAACTCAATCAACGTTTTCGCAGAGTTCGGCTGCACAAGAATCCAGCAGACCTGCTTCTCCTTCACGACAATGCGCGACCTCACACAAGTCTGGCAACACAGGAAGCAATCACCAAATTGGGTTGGACTGTACTACCCCATCCACCCTATAGTCCCGATTTAGCACCCTCTGATTTTCATCTATTTGGTCCACTTAAAGATGCTCTCCGTAGGACAAAGTTTGAAGATGATGAAGGAGTGATTCATGCAGCGAAGAAATGGCTACATGATCAAGACAAAATCTGGTACGGGCTAGGAATACATGCACTTGTTTCGCGCTGGCATAAAGCCGTACAAGTTGATGGGGATTATGTTGAATAATACCGATGTTTACATGACATATCGATGTATATTGTATATAAATTTCATGCTTTTTGAATAAACAGCTCCTGAGAAAAACGATATGGTGCATTACTTTCTGAACGCCCCTCGTATTACTTTTTTAATGTTCTGGTTTCCTTGACATTTTGTAATTTCTTTTCTACCTTCGTAGCCCAAATTTTTTCACCTTCTCAAACCCCACCTGAGGTTTGTTTACGTTCTGCCTGGCCTTCAGTACTAAATTCCTTCAACGGTCAACGTAGCGGAAATATTACATCAGCGCACCTGTGGTCCGTCTGACCAGGGGAATATCTCTTGCGCTCAAAGTCTTTGATCACGAGCGAAGAAGGTTTCTGTGTAGAAACGGTTCGTTAGCGGCTGGAACCTTTTGAGCTGAGCGTAACAGGTTCTGAACTTCGACTCAGGGGAGATAAAACCCGCTGTTAGTCCTTGCGGTTTTACCCCTTAGATGAGCAGGGAGCGCAAAACATTATGCATCGCCTAACTGGGGAACTTTCTCACGGGGTCTGTGGTCTTCTGATGTAGTCTCTAGAGAAACCTTTGTCTTACTCTTTATTACGCATTACGACGATACAGCTGTAGAATCAGGCCATCCAGGTGTCCCGGGTAGAATTGTTTGAAAACTATAAGACTAGAGAATTTTAATAAGTCAAACACACTGATAAGGGTGGATTTAGATGATCTACTGGCCACTATGAACATTTACAGGTATAAGTCCAAGTCGTTGTTAATCTGTAGCCAAGTAAGTACCACCCCTATAGACACCAGGAACATTATAGGCTGTGGTGATGGTGTCTTGTCTGGTTTGTTGCTGCTGTGGGTGTAGGTGTGACGTAGATTCACAGTTTTACAATACAGGCGTTATGGCATGGATAAGTCATAGAAATGTTAACTGCTGGTGAGGTTTCTATCATTTATTTCGGACGCCACAATGACAGATAATGATACATCCATTTCACAAAAAGTCATGGACATGACAGTTCATAGTATTCAGCATTAATGAAGTTTCTCCATGGATCTGCATACATTCTCTAAGTTGATATAGGTAATCCTAGCTGACCATAGCCTCAGCTTCATATCATAAATATTCATAAACATCAGTACTCCTCTCTGATGCTGGCAGATCAGATGTACAAAAAATCAGTCTATTACTGTCCGTACGAGAATGGCATTTCAGGAGTACAGGTCAAGCTGACCTTTATAGCATCCCTAAGTCTAACCCTCGACATAGGTGCAATCGCTGGCATAGCGAAGATCCTAGAACATAGAAATTGTTATCTGGGCCTAGCATGACCCGTATACATCTAAATCTCAGGTATGAAGATACCTGGGGTTGTAACTTCTAGTAGAAGAACCTCTCTTTTCTGTAATTCGTGAGTGAGCAGAGATCGACCAATGTCAACATAAAGTTAGATTACAGATTTGAACATAAAGGAGGTATTACCTTGCTTCGAAATAAACACCACAAAAAACACACGCCTCCATGCGTTTTGAATCATCAAGGGAAGGACCTCGTTAGCTAAACTAACTCACAATAGGACTACCAATTCCCTATCAAAAGATCACAGACGCAGGATGCGTCCTCTCTGCTCAAAACATCTTGTCGAACTCCCTGGGCGGAAGACTATTCTAACTCTCTTAAAGTTTAGACATGCGCAGAACGCATACGCCTGAGTAACACTCGAAACGAGACGATGAAGGAAACATTCCAACAAAGCTATGTTCAGAAATCACGCCTTATATGGACATGGAATAAAACATCAACTCTGGTTTCAATCATTCCAAGAAACAGTTGATCGATGCTACCATATAAGGAGAATGGCCTGACATCGATCGAAAAAAATGGACCGGCGAGTCAGAACACAAGAGAAGGTAACCACCATTGAAAATGTAATCACAGTCAAACAAGGATTATCTACCTTTGATCAAAAAATTTAAAGTGTACAATTCATACAGATTAATTACACACAGTCTTAGAAAAATTCTGTGCGTAACAGATTACCGCACCCCCCTGGAAAAAAAATGAAACTTTTTTTTTAAATCCAAGAGCCAGAAACACCAGGCTCGTAACGCACGTATGATGCGCGGATATAATGCCTAATATGAGGCTAGCTCGGCGCATGGAGCGATAGCTGAGATTATATCTCAGATTCTTAGAGAAAATATTTCCCTAAGTGTACACGTATATTCCAGGGAGGTGCCACCAACATACGCCACAGTGAAGGGATGGCAACATCATAATGTAATCAAAATTATACTCACATAAATACAAATATGTTATCATAGTATGAAGTGTAATGAACTACACATTTTAAACCAAAAATACATTATACAAGCATTACTAATCAATACTAATAAATCAGCTGTTCCTCGTAGACATGGATATAATCGTTCCAAAGTAGGTAAGAACTTGACATACTTCATGGTTGACATAATGTCCATACTCCCGCAGACGTCAATGATGTGCTGCGAAAATATCAATAACACAAATCTTTATGGTATATGCTAAATTTCTTAATACATTAATCAAAATACAATACATAAATTGTGGCCATGTGAGCTTTTGGCCCGTATATTGCTAACTAAGCCTTCTTCCGTTATGACAAAATCGGTAACACAAAAAGGAAATGATATGGTACAATGTTATAAATTCCCAAAAAGTGAGAACATATGTGCTGATATATCATTATAGTAGAGAACTGTATATCAGGAAATATATATGACAGAATAATTAAGTGGAATCGTGTGGGCATCTGGACAGAATGTCTGCCATCACATTATCCGAACCACGGATAGCTCGCACCGAGAAATGAAATGGTTGAAGAGCTATGGCATATCGAGTGGACCTCGAGCTCTTCAATTTTTTGCTCTGAATAGCAGTAAGAGCTTTCCGGTCGGTTTCCACAATGAAATGTGCGCCTAGAAGGAATCTTTGCAACTTGAGAATTGACCAAACCATAGCCAATAATTCACGGTCTAAAACCGAATAATTCCTTTCTGCAGAATTTAATTTCCTAGAAATATACATCACCGGATGCAGAGTATCCGAATACTCCTGCATTAGTGCTGCCCCAATCCCAGTGGACGAGGCGTCACTTCGAAGAACAAAAGTCTTCTCAATAGTAGGTAACCTAAGGATAGGTGGAGATGAAAATAGAGTTTTAATCTGGTCCAATGAGGATTGGCATTCTTGAGACCAGCGGATCAGATTAGGCGATCCTTTCTTCAATAAAGTAGAAAGAGGTGCCATAATGGAGGACAGATTCGGAATGAATCGTCCGTAAAATTGTATCAACCCTAAGAGACTACGCACTTGTTTTTTCGTCTTAGGGACAGAAATGTTTAATATTTTTGAAACATTGTGGTCCTCTGTCTTTAAAAGACCATGACCAACACGATGACCCAGGACAGAAATCTCGCTAAATCCTATAACGGCTTTAGAAGGTTTTGCAGTTAAGTTATACTCTCGAAGAGTAGACAGCAATTCGTATAAACCCAGATAGTGATCTTCCCAGGAATCCCTAAACAGACAGATATCGTCTAAGTATGCTATGACATCTGTACGATATGAGAGAATTCGACGCATCATGCGTACGAATGTAGCAGGGGCGTTCATAAGGCCGAAAGGCATGAAATTCCATTGGAATAAACCCCTAGGTGTAGAAAAAGCAGTAAGAGGTTTGGCTCGTTCAGTTAAAGGAACTTGCCAATAACCTTTCGACAAGTCAAGTTTGGTAAAGAATCTAGAATTAGAAAGTTTGTTTAGTAGCTCTTCAAGCGAAGGCATGGGTTCAGCATCAAACTTCGTAACTTGGTTCAATTTGCGATAATCAACGCAAATGCGAATGTTATTGTCTTTCTTTCGAACAATAACCATGGACGAAGAGTATGATGAAGTGGATGGTTCGATTATTACCAATTGTATCATCTCATCCAATTCTTTCTCGACTTGTGACTGAAAATGGATAGGTATAGGATAGGGTTTGACTCTGATAGGATTATAGTCAGTAAGTACTATGTCATGTTCAATGACATGTGTGTGTCCCGGGATGTCGGTAAGGACATCCTGAAATGTTTGTAACATCGAAGAGACTTGTCGATGTTCCTCAGCGGAAAGATTAGGAGAAACGGTAACGTTTTTCCAAGATTCCGTAGAATGAAGTGGGATCACAGGAAGAGGAAGATTGACATCAGAAAAAGTAGTTTCCTCGTCCTGTATAACTGACAGCGATGAGTAATGACCATGAGGTACTGGAGAATCGTCCGTCGCCTGGAAAATAGGCTACAAATAGTCAGGTCATTCATGAAATTCCGAGAGCATATTTATGTGGAAAGTTTTATGCTTTCCATCAATATCGACAACATAGTCGACGTCGGAAATTTTAGAGACTATTGCGTACGGACCTGTCCATGCAATAAGAAGTCTGTTCTCCCTTGAAGGAAGTAGGACGAATGCTTTGTCACCTGGACAAAGTTGTCGTAGACATCTGTTCTTATTGGCAAATAGCCTTGCCTTTTCTTTAGCAAATTCGGATGAAGAAGTTGCTAGTTTGCATGCCCCGATGATCTTTTGCCTAAGAGCAATGACATACTCATAAGACGATTGAGTGTCATCGCTAATATTATCGGCAGTGATAAGATCGTGAAGTAAAGACATAGGGCCGCGCGGTCGCGCGCCAAAGACAAGTTCAAAAGGAGAAAATCCTGTGTGTTCATTTGGGATCTCTCTATAAGCAAAGAGAGCCGCGGGTAAAACCCTGTCCCAAACCTGAGGATGATCCTCAGTTATCTTCCCAAGTAAAGTCTTGAATGTTCTATTCAAACGCTCAACTAACCCATTAGACATTGGGTGATAGATACTGCTGAGAGACCTTTTAATATGTAAGATAGACATTACTTGTGACATAGTGTCAGATATAAGTTGAGTGCCATGGTCTGACAATATTTCTCTGGGGAATCCCAAGCGAGAAAATATCAGCCAAAGAGCGTCTGCGATATCGGCAGTGGAGATACTCTTAAGAGGTATAGCCTCTGGTCAACGTGTGCACATATCGACACATGTAAGGATAAATTGATGTCCTCTGGCCGACTTGATCCTAAAAGGACCGATAATATCTATTGCCATTTTCCGAAACGGCCGAATAGGAATGTCAGCAGCCTGGATAGGCGCAGTATGTCGTGGTCCCTTAGATTTGACCTCCTGACATACTTTACAAGATCGACAGTAAATACGTATGTCCTTGCTCACAAATGGCCAAAAGAAAGCCGCAAGAACCCTCGACTTTGTACGGAAAAAACCCATATGTCCAGCACATTGTGAGTCATGAGCATGTTGCAATATTTGCAATCTCATACTCTTAGGCACAAGAATTTCAGAATGTGTAGACGTAGTCGAGTCTTGTACCATACGCACAAGTACGCCGTTCTTCATAGAAATCCAAGACTTTCTATTTGAATTTTGATTCGGATCACCTTTTTTTGCTAGAATGAAGAATTTTTGTAAAGAAGGATCTTCTTCTTGCAATTTTATAAAAGAGTCACGTGAAATAATCAAGTGAATATTTTGGCTATTCACTTCATTATTATCAGTTAATGAAGTTTGAGGTGTTTCCAGAGCTTGTGCTCTTGTTACCACTGCATTGGTAGCTTGTATATTTTGTTCCTCCCAAACAGCAATCTTCTGTGGGGTACATTCCCTAACTCCGTGAATACGACCGATAATAAGGTCCGCTATAGGGTTAGGTAGAAGACACGCGTGGACATCTCCCGTAAAGAAGGGAATAGAAATATGTATTATGGCAGTAGGATATTTTTCCAAAGTGCCACCAAATGTGACACATTTGATCACCTTTCCTGTAGCACAGGATGGATCTACAAGAGATTGCCAAACACCAATAGTAGTACATCCAGAATCAAAAACGACTGAGACTGGATTACTATTTACAAGACCCTTATGTAGGATAAGAGAACCTCTCCCGTCATGCGCAACTGCAGCAGGAAGAGCGGGAAGAGGGTGACCACAGCTCAAAGTAGTTACGGTAGTCGGTTCGAATAAAGTACTGCATTGGGGACATTTAGTTGCCCTACTAAAGTCAAAGGCAGAACACGTGATAGCACTAGAGTTTTTATCATCATCACCTTGTTTACATGCTCCCTGAGACTCTTGCTGTACAGAGTTTGCCTGTTGATATCTCTTTCTTTTATGTTGCGATCTCCCGCGACCATTATTGCCTCTGCAATTATCATTAAACTCTCTACTGTAATTGTTATCCTGGTTCGAATTCCAGTTTCCATAACTGTCATTACCATTTCTATACTGTTGAGAACCTCTATTATATTGGTTTTGAGGTCTCCGCGAAAAAAAGTTTCCTCTATACTGACTACCTTTGCGAAAATGTCTAAAATTATTGGGAGTAGTATACCGTGGAGTATCAGCCTGTCTCCAGTTCTGCGAAGAAGAATCACCCTGAAATTGATTGCTATGATTCTGAGCATAATTACGGTTACTCTTCTTATTAAAATTTTGTTGGTTACCCTGAAATTTTCGCATGAAATTTGGGCCATAAGGTGCTGCCGAAGCAACTGGCAGACCTTCTTTTACTTTAGAGTTGCTAATGGTTACGTGAGGATGCGCAGTGACATACTGGCAACAGTATTCTTCCATTTCTTTTATGTTTTTAGGCTTACGCTCATGAAGAAAAACAAGAAAAGATTCATTGACAGAAGACATAACCTTGTCTCTAAGTAGTAAGTCCATAAGTGCTTCATATGTATGTTCTGTCTTAGACAGCTCAACCCAACGTGTAAAAGTAAGACGTATCTTTGAAATGAATTCAGAGAATTCCACTCCAGTTTCTGGCAACATATTTTTAAACTGAAGACGATAGCCGTCTTCGTTAAGTTGGTATTTCTTTAACAAGACCGCCCTGACAACCTCATAATTGTTCTTGTCAGGCTCATCTACCATGCTTAACATACTCAAAGCATCACCTCTAAGTATATTGGACAACTGATAAACATACAGTGATTTATCTGTGTTATGTGTTGTACATGAACGTTCAAAACTATCCAGATAAAACGTTATATCGTCACTGGAAGCATTGAATGCTGGTAGTTTAATCTTAAAAGTACTTGCATTATGAGAAGATGACCCCTTATTTGGATCATTAGCATTACCCATGTTCATCAACTTTAACTTCTCTAACTCCAAAGCTAAGAGTTTTTCTTCATGCTCCATTTTTGCTTTTCTCTCCTCAGCCTCAGCTTCTCTTTGTAACTTTCTTTCTTCAGCCTCTCTTTGTAACTTTTTCACTTCAGCCTCGGCTTGTAATCTTTTATTTTCAGCCTCTATATCTAATCTTTTATTCTCAGCTTCAGCTTCTCTTTTCTGTTTTTCCATTTCTATTTGGAATCTCCTTTCATCCACCTGCATCTGCAATTTCTTTTGTTCAGCTTCCATTTCCATTTTTTTTTCTTCCGCCTTTAATGCTTTATCATATTGAGTAGTCGCATATTCTTCCAATTTATCACCAGTCTTACCAAGGGATTTCCCTTGCTCAATAAAGTACTCAAGTGTAGACATGATGTCTAATATTATGAGTCCAAAACCTGAAATAATTACTTATCTTATTTCAACCTTAATAGTAACAAGACTTAAATAAAGTACTTGTATAATCACAATATTTATCCCAATCTCTGTGGGAAACAAGTCTTTGCCAAAGAACTTGTATTATCAAATGTATAATAATATCACCAGTCACTTCTTAATCATAAGGGCACTACACATCTAATAGTGCATAACCACATATCCATCAGTTATTTATCATAACTGCACTATACAGTCAATAGTGCATAAGCAAATCCACCAGTTAGTTATGATAAGTGCACTACACAGCTAATAGTGCATAAGCAAATATTTAACAATAGTAAATGCTAACTAAGAACTATGTAAACAATAACAAAGATCCAAGACAATGTAAA
>JAMPIV010020712.1:0-27888 GCA_024509875.1 Oreohelix idahoensis | reverse complement strand
GGGGGGGGGGGGGGGGGGGGGGGGGGGGGGGGGGGGGGGGGGGGGGGGGGGGGGGGGGGGGGGGGGGGGGGGGGGGGGGGGGGGGGGGGGGGGGGGGGGGGGGGGGGGGGGGGGGGGGGGGGGGGGGGGGGGGGGGGGTGGGTATACCTGCAAGTTCTCATTGTTACAAACCGCGCCTCCAGTTTTGTATGTTACAATGTTTAGTCATGTGAATGCTGACAGAAGCAATTATATCTAGACAAGGCTACCTTAAGACTTAACCGACCACGTAAAACCAGAGATCCTAAACTTGGCTACCGGAATAATAAAACATAATTAATATATATTCAGCGCAAAGGTATTGAAGAAAAACGTTGTATGTTTTTAAAAAAATTAAACTTTATACATTTCACCGTCCTCTTGGCAATTAACAAATATAAAATAACATATTAGTCCTGTCACCGCCTTGAACTAGAATATTATCGTCATCGACAACATCATCATCATCCACCTAGAACAAGATATATCGTCAACATCAACACACACCTTGAACTAGATATTATCGACAACATCATCATCACCACCTTGAACTAGATATTATCAACAACATCACATCACCACCTTTAACTAGATATTATCGTCAACATCAACATCAACACATCACCTTGAACTAGATATTAAACGTCAACCTCAACATCAATCATCATCAGCCAACATCAGCATTCTGCTACAGAAGTGAGCCCAAGGCCGTACAATAACGTAATGCTGTCTTCCCTTTCCTGTGCCATCAGTTCAAGGTGTTTCTTACTGTCTATCTCCATTACTCTTCAACCTTGAATTCTATAACCTTACTCGGACCTATCTTACCTAGCCAGGATTACAGAATAATAACAGCCCTGTAAGGCTATCAACAACTTTCCTTGTATGATGTAACTTAATTCAGAGTCCAGTTTCATTGGTATCTTTTGTATCCACTGGCACTTGACTTGTTGCTTGTCATCCAGTTCTGAGCGTTAGTGATCTTGTCATCTGTTTCACATTATGTATCTTGTCAACAGCTTCCACATTTAAGTTGATCATGTCCAACTAGTTCCACATGAAATAAGACTTGTCCATCATTCCCACAATATATAATCTTGTCATCAGTTCCACATTAGTGATCGTGTCATGAGTTCCACATTATTGAGTCTTGTCATCAGTTCCACATTAGGGGACTTGTCATCAGTTTCCACAGTTAGGGTAAAGTTTGTCATCAGTTACCACATTAGTGATCTTGTCATCATTCCCCACATTTAGTAATCTTGTCATCATTTCCACCTATGAATCTTGGTCATCTTGTTCACCAATAATAATGCTGTGTTAACAGTTCCACATTAGTGATCTTGTCATCAGTTCCACATTAGTGATCTTGTCATCAGTTCCACATTAGTGATCTTTCATACATTTCCACATTAGCTATCTTGTCATCATTCCACATTAGTGATCTTTCAACGGTCCACATTAATAACTTTGTCATCAGTTCCACATAGTGAATTTCATCAGTTCCACATTAAAGTGATCCTTCAGTCAGTTCCACATAGTACGCTTGTCAGCATTCACATATGATCTTGTCATCATATCCATAGTAAACTTGTCATTAGTTCCACAATAGAGATGCTTTCATCATTCCACAGTATAATCTTGACATCATTCCCATTATTAATCTTGTCACAGTTTCCACATTTAGGTCCTTGTACATCAGTTCCACATATAGATCTGTGTCAACAGTTCCATTAGTTAGTAAACTTGTCATGCAGTTTCCACATTTGGTGATCGTTTAAATCAGTTCCACATTAAGTAAATCTTGACTTTTTTATCCATAACAATTATTAAATCTTTTCATTTAGTTCCACATTATTGATCGTGTTCATAACCACTTCAAGTTCCCTCTGCGCAGTATCTAAACATCCAGTTATGTCTGTCTGTATCAGTTTGTATGTTAGTATTGTTGGTCGCTAATATTTCAAGGGCTTTAACAAGTCTGACTGATTTTGACATTTGATGGAATTTTATGAGTTTTGTAACTATGTATGGATGATAGTATTATAATGCTTTTCCATGAATATTTAGAATTAATGAGGAAAGATATTGGGTCGTCTTGACTGTACTGATGTAAGAGTTCAACTGTCTTTTTATGGTACGTTCGAAAAAAAAATATCTATTTACAACGTTGCGCGAAAAGCATAGACCAGAGAATTAACGGCCACACAATCTTAATAGAGTAATTAAATTTCAAGTGCATTTTGTTCAATGTCGTCTATCTAGTTGCTTTTTAATATTTTTTGTGTTAATTTGAAAAATGACTTTGTTACTAGAGTACGTTTAAGATCAATCGTAAGAGAAATTTAAATGAGTCAGAATAGACCATAGGACCGAAACGATGAAGAGAACTAGAACACAGACAAATGGAGATAACGAAGTATGAAATTTCGTTGAGTGATTAAGGGACAGGGAACTTGATGAATTGTTGGTAAACAAAGGCTATCTGAGGGGGGGGTGGTTTTACTCATCACATCCTTTGCGCTCCTAACTGAGCATTGGTCCCCAGCTATTGACTGTAGTTGCAAGAGTGGTTATTATCGCACTTATTTATCATGATGAGGTGTCAGACATCACACACATCCTCCTCATAAGGATTACCTCTACGAGACCAGAGTTACAGTAGTCATAGTATATCTCTGTCTCTGCTTAGAACACTCACCAGAAACTATAACGGGGCATAATAGCACTTGAATATGCCTAAGTTTGAAAGCATATTATTAGCATGTAACCTGGGACCTGCTTCGATCATCTCCAGCAGAATGTTCATATTTATATCGCCTTGGTGCTTCTGCCTGCCTTGGCCATGGCAAAACCTGGCAATGATTTCAACGACGTGGTCGAAAGGTCTCTTCAAAGCTGTCGACAAACCAACAACGACACACAGAATTGTCCTGGCTGAAGCTGAAGGTTACTTATTGGGAAAAACATCACCATCATTTTGCAAGCAAATTGAAAACAAATTTGTTATCAAACAGTACACTGGTCAATCTTTTAAATGCACTTAAACCTTACTTTTGCAAGAATTTGGTGTTTTCAATTGGACAAAGTTGAAAGTGTTGAATAAATCCCTCTGCCCCCCTCCCCTCAGGCCGCACCCCCCCCCCCCCCAAGGGTAAGGGCTCGTAAGTATGAAGGGCCTATTTAGAACACCAAGTGTGAGAGAGAAGTAAAATCCTCACTGTAAGTAAAAAAGTTTCAGCAGGTAACCTATCTACGCGACAGTTTCAATCGGATCCCTAAAAATACAAGAGCCCCTACTCTCCTCCCGGTGTAGCCTGAAGAAAACAATATTCACTTAACACGCACAGCACAAATACAAAAAATATTGTCAAGATGACAGAATCAACAGAGGATTAAAAAAATAATATTCTCACATACCTTGGCTAGAGCGTACGAGATCATGTCACGCCACAACTTCCTGTCTCCAGTACAATTTATCAATTCTATTGGGACTTTCTTTCCATGCCACGATGTCTAAGTGTCCAGAATTTGCTCTCTTTGTATTCCGCTATATCATTGTTCCTTCAGTCTGACCTGTTACTTACGATATATTCCAGCTCTTTCCTCTTCTCATAGTATGGCATAAGAAGGGGATAGCTTCTTTCCTAACCTCGTGAACTAAGTTTGCTGTAAGGCATTGCCTTTTTCATGACATCCTCATATACTTTTTTGTTTTGGCAGTGCAGGGCATTTGTCCCCCTTTTTTTAATAAAACCACATCTTTGTGTCCGCTATTCTGCATGAAATTAACTTCTGCTTTATACTTAATTATTAGACACGTGTGGATAAATATATGATAATCGCTTAAGCGCCCTACGCCTTTTGTCATTTTTGATTGTTACATTTTTTGATGCAAGCTAGCCATATTAACTCCTTGAAAAATTATTTGTGGTTTTCTAGTGCATTAAAAAGCGTGTGTCAAAATATTTTTGGGGGGTATTTTTTTATTTTTTTGGATTGGATTGGAAGTGTTAAGACTGTTTACATCAACAAGTTCGTCGTGGCACGTTTAGCTGTTATGGACATTGGACTGCAAGTAATGGCCGTTATATCTATGACATAATCATGATAGAGTCGAACGGGTATATTGTTATCATAGCCATATTATAGTAATCAGTACATTTCTCATTTGTGAGATCAGTTACTTTTTCAACAGATTGTCTTGTGCATAAATTTACAATAGTATTATGCCAGTTGACTAAAAAGTCAAAATGCGGTGAAGACATAAAAAAAGAAGCTGTCTGACGCCTGTGAAAACTTCGCAATAATTTAGAGTAAGAGAAGAGAAAAATGCGTGTTTCTGATTATTATTTTAAAAAAATGATTACTCAAAGTATAAACATCTTCATCCTTTGAATAATAAAAGAAGGATTTATCAAACAATGATTTGTTGTCATTTAGCCTATTCAAGTTTATGATTTATTTAGTTATTATTTATTGTACAGATCTGCCTTGACTGGTGAGAAAACCTTTGCTGCCGATTAGTTTAATACAGCGATTTCATCTAGGTTCTCTCTCTGCGCAGAGTTTTCGAGTCGCTCTCTTTGTTCTCGTTCAGGTCATGTATTGAGAAATGACTAGAAATTTTCTGCCGTTTTGTAGTTTGATTATATGAAATAGGACTACGAAAACATTTTGAAAATAAGTTGTGTCGGTAAATTATTATCACGCAATCTCTAATTTCAAATTTAAAATATCGAGCGTTTCATTATTGCAGTATTAGTTTATTTTTAAAACCCCGCTAAAATTGTGTGTTACCAGATGATGTAAAAAATCGGATGTAACCTTCGCTCGCACGCAACAACAAAAAAAAAAAAAAAAAAAAAAAAAAAAATTGGCGTTGCGCGCGGTGCATTTCTTCTTCTTCCTCGTTCGTCCTGAAAAGGACGTTGGTTGCGTAGTGTCTGTTTACACCGGAGCTGCGATATCTGCGCCTTTCGGCCAACACATCCGACTTCAGCACGGCATTTTTTGGGACCGGGTTTGCCTTCCCTCTTCGATCCCTACTCTCTCAGCCAGGCTGTATGGTGCATTTAAAATCTAACAATACGCAGTCTGTATTTGAAAGAAAAAAAGATGGTGAGAGTGGGGCGGAATTTCCCCTCGCACTTGTCTGATGCAATTTGTATAACACAATATATCAAATACGATTTTAATATTTGAGTGATGATTTAAATATTATGAGTAAAAGACCTTGATCCTTATATCACACCTACATACACAGTTATATTGACAGTTTGTCCTTCATTTTAATCGTTGGGCACCATTATTTTCCAGTTGTTACAAAGTGTTTAAAGAATAATAAGTGTGGAAGAAACCAACTTTGCCAGTGTCATATTTTACTACCTTTTAAGCAGCCATCTTAACAATTCTTATGTAAACATTTCCTTATTTAATCTGTGTATTGTCCATGCTCCTCCCTTAGGCGTGTCACAATATGCGACCAATGTGAGGATGTGATAAGGCCTGGCAAGCTTATCGTGTTAAACAAATTGCTATAAAATCCACAGCTACAAGAGCGCATGAATATTTAGTGATCGGAAACCTGCTACAGTGTTGACACTCTGTTCCAAATGTAGCATAATGCCAAATGGTGATGGCACGATACAGATACAAAAGTCGTAATATGTTGTCATTCTTTTGCCATAATTTTACACATCTATTTTTTAGAGCTACGATGCAAATCACGATGGAGAAATATCACAAAGTGAGTTCAATAAGGCAATAGATCACGCAAGTCTGGGATTTACTGGTAAGTTGAATAAAAATGTACTCAAGACTCTATTGTGTAACTCTTTACTTTATTTGTGTTGTTTGTTAGACTATTTACCATTATCTATTAACATTTTAGGAAATAGATTATATTCAAGTGCATTTAGATTCTAAAATAGGTTATATAAATTAACATTTAGATTCTGATATAAATTATATTCATTAACAAATTATCAGAAGTAAGGTAAAGGGGTAAAGGATCCCGTTACACGCCCATTGAGGCATATTGGGAATATGGTGTTAGGCCCATATTTTCTTGACCGTCGGCACACTAGGGGTGATGTGGTCAGCATCACACCGGCCGCCTTAACCTTCCCAGAGTTGCTCTGGTACCCATTTGGGGCTGGGTCGACCCAGGAGCCGTTTGCGGCCTAAAAAAAACCCCACCTCATCAGGGGATCGAACCACGGACCACTGAGCTAGGAAGCCAGTGCACTAACCACTATGCTTCCGCAAATTATCAGAAGTACATTATATTAATCAAACAATAGGTACAGAAGTAAATTATGAATATAAACTGTTAGGAAATAAATTATATCAATCAGCAGTTTAGATTCTGAAGCAGATTGTAAACGTTACCAGTTACATTCTAAAATATAATTATGAACATTAACATAATGTGTTATAATCATCAGCAGTGTCAGAAGTACATTATTCTTCTTCTTCCATCCTTAGCCACCAACCGACAAAGCAGTCGGTGGCCAGTACGCCTAGTGGCGTCTTAGGGCAACAACAAATTGATTTCTTTGCCGCTGTAACCCATCATGCCTAATGGCATCTTTAGGGCAACGACAAATTAATCGATTTGCCATTGTTTCCGTAATCAAATTGACTAGCAAACAGGTGATTAGCCCGTTGTGAGAAGTACATTATATTCACCAACAATAAGTATGAAGTAGATTATATGTATGAACCGTTAGGAAATATATCCATCAACAGTAAGATTTTTGGATAAGACTACATCACTTTTCTCATTCTACTTCAGAAAAAGTAAACAAGATGGCTAGCAAGAAGTAAGTGTGTAGGCAAAAGAGGGAAGAATATAAAATAGAAATCTTCACTGAGATAGGTCTTCATAGACTATAAATATCTTTAGCACAGACGCAAGTACAATTTAGCTCTATGTTGGAAGAAAAGAAAAGTAAGGTCTAAATTATGCCGAGAAAGAATGGGTCGAGGGCGAAATTATGCAGCGGGAAAGGAGGTCGAGGAAGAAGACGGAAAATAAACGAATGTAAGAATTTTAGATGGGAAAAAGGACAGCGTGAAATGACAAAGGTGCGAATATCATTCTGCAGCAAAATATCAACAGTCAGGTTATAACCCTGTGTCTTCCCGATGTTGAAAAACAGAAATACGTTTTTATCTTGTCCGTGTCCTCAGGTCACGAGCAGGAGGTGTATAATGTGTTTGACCAGGACGGTGACCACACCATAAACAAGGCAGACATCGAAGGTCTTTTTAGGAAAGCTGACGCC
Organism: Oreohelix idahoensis; assembly: GCA_024509875.1. NCBI lineage: Eukaryota > Metazoa > Mollusca > Gastropoda > Stylommatophora > Oreohelicidae > Oreohelix > Oreohelix idahoensis. The sequence continues at coordinate 20,578 of JAMPIV010020712.1, read as the reverse complement.
AACCATGATAACCATATTAGTGAACAGGAGTTTCACGCGTAAGTAAAACATCCTTGTTTCATCTGTATAAATCTTCTTATTCTTATCACCAGAGTTAATTAATTAATTTATTCATTCACTTATTAAGTGTGTATTCCTCAGTTACACGTGAAGCATAGGCCGCAGCCAGAATTTCGTGTCCAGCACTATCCGTTCAGGATTTGCCATTTCTTCCGTATCCCTTTAATTTTTTACTTCAATTCCAATTACCATTTTAGGGATATTAATTTGTTTCCTTTTGGAATTCCACAAGAAAAGCTGCCGTGTAATATATTATCAGGTGGTTCCATCAGTATGTCATCTGTCAGGTGGTTCCATCAGTATGTCATCTATCAGGTGTGGTTCCATCAGTATGTCATCTATCAGGTGGTTCCATCAGTATGTCATCTATCAGGTAGTTCCATCAGTATGTCATCTATGAGGTGGTTCCATCAGTATGTCATCTATCAGGTGGTTTCATCAGTATGTCATCTATCAGGTGGTTCCATCAGTATGTCATCTATCAGGTGGTTCCATCAGTATGTCATCTATCAGGTGGTTCCATCAGTATGTCATCTATCAGGTGGTTCCATCAGTATGTCATCTATCAGGTGGTTCCATCAGTATGTCATCTATCAGGTGGTTCCATCAGTATGTCATCTATCAGGTGGTTCCATCAGTATGTCATTTATCAGATGGTTCCATCAGTATATCATCTATCAGGTGGTTCCATCAGTATGTCATGTATCCAACGTCAAAGTCTTTTCTTTATTTCATGTTCCACTGGTGTCTGCCTGGTTCTTCCTATCAGTTCCACTTTGGTCATCTTGTCATGCCATTTCAGCTTTTCTATTCTACGCAGACACCCATTAATGAAAGTCTGTTTTAAAAAAAAATGCCCTTATGCTATTTCATTTCCTTTGTATGTTTTGTTGTTAGTTAACTAGTTTCTTCGCGTTAATATTTCTTTCTTGTTGTGAATTGTTGCTGTCTTATCTTGTGTTCATTTCCCTCATTGTGCTTGTGTTCATTCTTCATTTTTGTCTTTCTGTTCAACTTATTTAGTTTGTTTGTTTTGTTTTGTTTTTTAAATTTTTTCTTCGTTCCTCTATATGTCCTACATTTGTGTACTGTTCTTTGTAATCTTCTGTTAACCTACCTATCTGTGTAATGTTCTTTCTAATTCTTATTTTTGTGACTGACTGACGAAGACTAGATTCCGTGTTTTAGTGTGCTATTTCAGTTGTACAGCTCACTCCATACCGATTTTTTAATTACCTTATTTTATGACACATTCATTATCGCTGTTAATTTCTCATTCACAAACAATATTAGATTTATCATACAACGTTATTATTTCAGTTGTTATGTACACATAAAATTAACTATACTGTTAAGTAGTCACATTAAATAATGCGACATGTGATATGTATATTTATACTTATTGGTTTGCCATCTGCAGACATGTTATTCCGTGCAGTCCCATTTTAGGCGAGAGATTCCTGAAGACCTCGCATAATTAAAAACTCGTTTAATTCAACACTAGTTTTCTCATAGGAATAAATGTAAAATGGGTGGCGCGTAGGTGGAGTGCATTTTCGGCGCACATAAAATGACTACCGTTGTAGCGTATTTTTATTTTAATGACATCAATTAATTCCTTTATGTTGTATTACATTACTACGAACAGCCGGCTAGTTTTGAAGTACATATGTGATGCATGCAAATTTTTTCGGTTGTTCCAATATGTAGGGATGCGCATTATTTCAAATTGTGTGCATAACCTTAGACTTCCTTAATATTTTTTTATATATCGCTTTATGTCACATTATTTTTCTTTTCGGTCCTTTGGAGCATAGAACTTTCACTGCAGTTATTGTGACGTATAGTTTTAAGGAGAGTGACAGATTAATGAAAGAATAAAAGGTGTCTAGGTAAGATTTCAGTTTTCAAGTTCGATTGAAATCCTGTCCACTAGAAAACCTTAATTCAAAGAGGATTCTGATGAAACTAAACGAGATGTTTCTAGACGATAAATTCTTTCTCAGTGTCACGAGTGGGTTATGTAAGAATCTGTCTGACGAGAACCAAGTCTGTGTGATGTCAGAGACAAGACTAAATCTGAGAGAGATCTGAGATGATAGACGAGAAATGGTGTTGACAGTGGATAGTGTGACTTATAGTTATCAAGGGTGAGAACATATACTGACTCTCCCCTCGCCACTTAGTGACCTTTTATTCAACTGCTTCCACACTGTTTCTTGCTCTACTTAGGAGATAAGGTTGTATTGCACTACAGTGTATCACATACCACAGTACGAGTACACGATAAAGAATCCAGGTACAGATAGAAAAAGAAATCTGATCCGTAAAAAGAAATTATATATATTTTATTAACAACAGAAAAAACTCTGGTAAAAATAAGCATGAAATGAATCACTACAACAAGAAACTTCAGTAATAAGCAGGTATTAAATGACGAGACATTCAAACCAAAGGTCAGTAAAAAAAATTGTTGAGAGCACTCCAGGAAAAAAAAACAAACCATAGATTCCACGATCCCACAATTTTGGGGTGGATATAAAATTAATAATCCTTTGCTGGAAAACAAACCCTGAAATAAAGAACTGTACCTACACAAACACAATCCCGCTGACTTGTCCCAGTCAGCAACACTGCTAATCACTTCACTCGATACTTAGGTACACAAGTTCTTAAACAATCTACCGTACCCTCAATTAATTTGAGTGCAATCTACCCCAAAACCCTTTTTCGTTGGCACTTGTGCTTGCTGCTTCACTGGGATCACGGTTAGCCGATGGAGAAATTTTGAACCTTTCTTCTCCAGGGTAATTGCTGATTTCATCCGTGAATTGACTGCACTCTGCTGTAAATCCAGGAAATCAGGGGTTGCAATGGCAACACTCAAGATAAAACAACTGATGAGGAAATAATCCACCTTGTGGGTAACGAACCACTACTAATGTAGCGGTCCTCTGATAAGGGACGACGTAGCTTGGTAAAGAGAACTGGTGCAAACGGAGCATGGGCGCTCCTCTTATTAGCTTGGCAAAGAAAACTGGTGCAAACGAAGCATGAGCGCTCCTCTTATTAGGTGTTGGGCGAACTATTTGTTCTCCAAGCAAAGGCCACTCTTGAATGTGCCCGTAATAGGGTGATGAACTCGGCACGCTTGTAGATACGTGCAACCCAGCTGTAAAAGGTCGATAAATTGCGCGACCCTTCCTCAGGAAGGTAATCAGGCCTAAGGCTTCAGCGTAGGGCCTGAACTAATCGGGGTTAGCTGTAAAGAAAATACAAACAACTCAGATATCATCGTGCAAATTAACATAAATATTACAATACGTCACAACAATAAACAGGTCTTAACTAGATACAGGAAAAGCAAACACGCCTCCCCTTCTTTTAATCTGATCCAGGCTGAACTGCGCTGCAGTTTTCTTACTCTCTTCCACTCCCCGCCCGATCAACAATAAGTGCAGGGCCGGCTTATTGTAAGTTTTGCATAACACTACACAGCCCCGGGTACCGGCGTCTAATGCGGGAATGGTTTCAGACATGTTTACAAACTGCCCTTCCCTCTCCCTTTTGGCGAGACGTGACCTTAAAACCAGTCAGATCGGCTAACCCACCTGCCTCTACACAATTCGCCGACCAGTCTAAGCTGGTAATATGGCGTTCGACACATTTAAAAATAAACACAGCATATGACGACAAATAGAAGTATGCGCTAGTTAAGTATACACATTGCATTTGAAATATCCATTAATACCCAAGTACGCACTTTGATGCAAAGTACATGTTGCAAAGAAAAATTATGTACACAAACCGCCACTGAGGCCAAAAAAGATTACATTTGCTCAGGTTAACCTTTTGTGTGTGTTAAAGATTTTCCTCTCTCTAACATTCCGTTACAAAGATACCTATATATGTATATTTAGTAAGCCGATTATTCTTTTAATGAACTATATCAGACATCAAGTCCCACAACCATTTGGCTCTTTTAACTGGTAGTAACAAACAATCACAATTCCCTTCTTAAAAAGACACTGGATATAGCTTTAGATCTCTGGTTGAATGATTGCTGTAACTACCACATTAAAAAAAAACCCTTTATGAAGGCTTACTCTGACTTATCACATATCTCAAGCACAAAATTTATACTAAGTACCAATCTCTAAACTTACTTACCGCAACTGTCAGAATCTCCCACTCTTAGAATCCAAAAGCAGGCAAGCTGGTGCTAAGTCTGTTACTATCTCCCGGCAAGAATTTTAGGACTGAAGCAATGAGAGCCAGTCAAGACTGCCTATATATAGTGAGAATTTGCCACAGGCGTTCAGCGTGATTTGAACACCTGCATAGGGGGAGCAGAAAAAATAAACACGTAATAGTTACCCAGAGACTTCTCTAGGACACCTGCTACAAAGAATTTGGCGCAACAGGGAAAAGAGGATTTCGCTAGCGAGTCCCAGACTTTCCTGGCCATCAAAGCACAGAGAACTCTTTAGGAGCAGTTTCCCGTGTCAAAGACCCGGGACTATTTGCCGCTATTTCTCAAACTGAGTGTCGGCTTTTGATTCGTGGTCAAACGATTTCTAAATAAGATGCCGCGGTCCACGACAGTGAATCCGGGACGCGTCAATTATCTCATACCTACATTACAGAAACAGGGGAGTGAACCTATCATCTTCCAGAATGACAAGACCATTACCTCGCCTGTATCTACAGAAACGAAAAGAAGTGAAATGGGCTCGAATAAATTCAGACAGAAATTAGGAGGGATGGTAGTTCAGTCTAATTGCCAGAATTTATAATCCATGTTGCCACACTCAGGATTCCTACAAAGGACTAAGTAGAGTGCATGCAGTTGGGAAAGGAGATTTAGTGCCCAGTCCACATAAAAAGATATCCCTACCTAGCGTGATGCTGACCACATCACCCCTAGTGTGCCGATGGTCATGAAAATATGGGCCTAACAGCATATTCCCAATATGCCTCAATGGGCGTGGGATCCTTTACCTACAGTAATATTAATTTACTGCTCAGCCACCCAAGGTGTGGATTTGTTGACCAACATATGCAGCCTAATTCTATATCACACGATAAAAACTACAACAGACTTTTACGTTAAATCAAAAAACAAATGATGATAGATTCTCACAACTGAATATGTTCAAAAATTTACAAATGAAAAATGTACGGCGTTCTCCTGTTCAGAAATACAAAAATATGATCATCACTTGGGCCAGATGAGCTTTTATGTGGTGGTTCTGCTTGGTATTTAAACTAGTCATCTTAAATAAAAAGTTGCTGCAGTGATGACTGTGCTTCTGTCGCTGGAATTATGATTCTCTTGTCGCGTAATGAGTCCAGTCTGTCCCAGCACTTCAAGACCAGTACTACAAGTAATTCTCGTAGGGTTTCAAAGAGTTGCAGGGGCTGCGTTCTGTCTTGACTCAGGGCTCATCACCAACTGGGACGGATTAAGTCAACCCTCCTACTTATAGTTTCTGGATAGACCCTGGAAATGACAGGTATGATCATCCTGTAGGTCTCCTGGTAAGACAACCTGGTAGGATAGCTCAGCTTAACTCAAATTCTGTTTTAGAATTTAGATGGACATTTTCCCTACATTGATTGAAGCAGTAATGCCAGGCGTGTAAATTATTTTTGTTGACAAACTGTTTTTTTTTCTTAACCAGCGGCACTTGGGCTTTCAGCACTTCGGCCCAATGACATGTCATTGCAAGACTGTGGAGTCTGTGGACTTTCCTTCCCATCCACAGAGGGTTTATCGCAGGAGCCATTCAGGTTATTCAGTCAAAATCCCAGTCGATGATACTGCTTCAAAAAATCACGCCCAAGCTTGAACCTTGAACACCTGATCGCCAGCGCAATGTGGTAACCATTACACCAGCTCGGCTACCAAACTGTTAAAGCCGCACACCCCGTTTTGCTACTCGTCTGCTTACAGCAACATTTGTAGGCAGGGGTGGGGGACTGTTTTATGTCTTCTCTCGTGTCCCATTAATTTCACCAGTTTCCACGGTCAGACCACAAGGTTGTAATCGGACACTCTGATGTTCCAGTAACATTGCTTTCATAGTTAACCATACGTTGGTAGAAAGTTCAGGGGGAAGGGAGCAGGTAAAAACTTTACCAGGTCCCTAAAAACTGAACAAAGGAATCGTTATTTCTTTTAGAAGAGTGAGAGACCTACCTATTTTAGACAAATAATTTTCTAGACATAAGAGGGAGATTAGTGACCAGGTGCTTCTCTATGCTGGAGAGTAACAGAGAAGGAAATGTCGAAACTGTCCTCCTTCCAACAATCTGCTTAAGGAAAGTTCTCCGAATCTTTTGGCCGAATACCATTAGCAACCACTGCTTATTCGGAGAAACCAGGAGGACATGCACACCATCATAGCTGGCAGACGCTGGAGTTGGGTTGGCCAAATCCTCAGAATGGACCTTGATACCATTACAAGAACAGCTATGCTATGGACCCCTGAAGGAAAGCGAAAGAGAGGCCGATCAAAAACAACCTGGCGAAGAACTGTGGAAGCCGAGATGCAAAGAATGAACCAGTTTTTGGGGCACTGTAGGAAGGATGGCCGCCGATCGAACAAAGTGGAATCAATGTGTTGCTGCCCTACAAGACGCCACCAGGCGTGATGGCCACTGACTGCTTTGACGGTCGGCGGCTATGGATCAAAGAAGAAGAGTGACCAGGTATGAGGTAAGAAAAAGAAGAGAAAAAGGAGGTGATTGAACTACCTGACAATTAGCCCCTTCACGAAGCAATTACCTGCTCTTATAATCATATAAATCAAATTCGTATAAAATGCGACCGCCCTATATTTGTAGTGAAAACTGTGACTTGACTTAATTTGAACGTTGTGGGTATTTTCTTTTTCTCTCAGATACTTCAGCGCGCGATCGCCACTTTAGTGGGTTGATGGAATTTCCTGACAGTTGGAACTTGTCTGCCACCTGCTACTCCCGGACCATTACACTTGAAACCGCGATACCATCAAAATAGTTGATTTCCCTATCAACTTAACAGATCTAGAAAGTTTGGAATATACATATTTTATGTTGTTGATCGAACTGTGTGAATTAAACTGACAAGTGAAATAAGCGTAATCTATCTTAAGTTGATTTTGCTTGTTATTTAAATGTTAGAGAAATAGTTTTTTAACCACGCAAAGAAACACTTACTTACTTACTTAGTCGTTCCCCTTCTACAGTGAGGTGTAGAGGTTTGGAAGAGAGAGCGCCAAACTATCCTATCGGTTGTCTTTCCTACTTGTTCCATTCTAGTCCTCCGTCCTTCAAAGATTGTCTAATGTTGTCCTCCCAGCGGACTCTGGGCGTCCTGGAGGTCTGGATCGCTGGCTCTTAGTTTCCCATGCTTGTCGTGGTAGCCGATCTTCCCCCATTCTGCAGACATGGCCAAACCATCTTAGTTGAGACTGTTCTACTTGGGTCTGCATGGGTTGGGTTTTTAGGCCTTGACGTATCGTCTGTTGCGGCATGTCTCTTCTTGTTACTTCAACCACCTTCCTCAGATACCTCTTTTCTGAGGTTTGGATCTGGTCATGTGGGTTGTAGTCATTGCCCATGACTCGCATCCATTCGTCAAGACTGTGACATAGGTGGAGCGGTATACAGCCATCTTCGTTTTCTCAAAGAAAAACATGGATTGGAGTCTGGAGACAACCATAACAGAGATACAGAAGAGATACACAGCACCAGAGGAGACTTCACTATAAGGCACATAGTTTACATATATATAGCTACAGATATGTTAACTCACTATTATTAATAATTTAACAAAAACTAAGAAACGCGGGGCATATGACAGTATTGTTTGTGGTGCAGTAACATGAAACATAAGAATTCTGGGTAAATGTAAAGGTAGTCACATGGAAGATACTGCCACAGGGGAGTAAAGTGTTAGAGACTTCACCATACTAGGTCCAGCATCGAGAGGTGGCGTGACCAGTTTCCTTTCCTCAGTGCTTTTTCCTTCCTTAACTCGAGAGCAAAGTCAGGTAGCCATTTATATAGCTGGGTACGCTGGAGTGTGTTGATACCGTGAATCGAAACCAGCACCGTAGGCGCGAGAGGTCTACGCTCTAACCACTGCGTCGATCGGACGAGTTAGAATTCTACGAGCACGTAAAGCGTCAAAACAGGAAGTGGGAAATACTTATGCTGTTCTTTTTCTACTTTTATACCACACAAGGAAGGGAAACCCGAGGCCTGTAAACAGTAAATAAATATTAGACAAACATAAAGGTATGTTTTCAGGCACTCGTAAGAAATAAAGAAGTAGAAAACTAGATAACAGAAAAACAACAGACGTGAGTGACTTACCCAGGACTCGAACACAGGACCTTCCGTGCGACAACCCCGCCTAGCTATGCAAGCGAATCACACTATCCTCCCTGCCATATAGGCATCACAAAAAAATGATGCTTCGATGACGGGTCATTAGTGCGACCCGCAACACATAACACCGGAAATTTACCATGGGCAGTCCAGCCTATTAATGATATCTAGCTTATCATCTTTAGCCCTGTCACATCTCTTTCTCTCTTCTACTGTGTCTCCACCTTGGCGAGGTAGAGAAGCTCGTGTGTCCCCATGACCCCAAGAACTATCCCGGCGGTAGCATACCTTCCAGCAGGGTCTCCCAAGTCGAAGGGTAGGGACTAGACAAAGAGAGAGAGAGAGAGATAGATAGAGAGAGAGAGAGAGACACACATATGTTGGCAGACTGGGGACAGTCATGGGCTAAGGAAGTCAGCCCTACAGAAATGTCTGTTAAAATCGGATGCACTGGGCCACAGGCTTAACCAAACAGTGCATCGTACATCGCTTAATGATGACGTCAAGAATATATCTCTCTCATATCCTTATTCTTTTTACTGCATTCATCTTTTGTTTGATTACTCTTTTGTTTGTCCTCAGTTAGGTTTAGTATCTCATTCATCATCCGTTTTGTTTTTGTTTTTTTTTTGCTTAAATGTTTGTTTTTAAAAATGTTTCTCCCTCACTATAATTATAACAGTGCCATGCATTCTTATTAATTAATATTTCTCTTGAACCAGACTCATCATCATCGTCATCATCATCAACCCCATCACCATCATTATCACCACCATCATCATTATCATCATCATCCTCATCGTCATCACCAACATTCTCATCATAATCATTATCTTCTTACCCCCTCCTAACAAAACATTCAGCCACCACTACAGCTTGTCCCCTATCAGAATATCTTCTCGAAGCACTCACATGATCTTGTAGCAGTAGGTCACGTGGCAATTTGTTTTAAATTATGAGGTTGCCAGTACATGCACAACCTCATACTTGTCGCCTTTAATGACATACTTGAGTAGAGAAGTATTATTCTTTCTTTGTCATCTCAGAACCCCTACCAGCTAGACCGAGCTATCAGATGACATCATAATCATCTTTTGTCTTGTCTTTGATCCACCATTACTAAGCATCAGACCTTTGTGATAACAATTATCAATATATATAAAATCCCAGCTTTTTCTGTCACTAACGCTAAGGGATGCAACTTTGGTTGAAAGTTAGACATTAATTGTATTGTTTCCCTTATATGTACTCTCATGAATATAGTTACACTCGAGAAAGAAAAGTGCGCAAATGACGGTGTGCACAAAAATATTTATAGAACTGTGGTGATGCACAGTGGTTTTTTTTAAAAATACATTTGAATAAGTAAATTTGAGTTAGGTATTGGTGCTTTTGAATTTTTTCTCCTTCTTCTTCGTACAATCTCAGACGTCCACTTGAATGTTCTCAAAGAAAACAGTTGTCAGTTTGAGGCTAGTTGAAATTTAATTCCCGTCTTATGACGGGCTTTTACACTAGTTAATTAATAATAAATTCGGCCCTAGGCATGACGACTGGATTCAGACCAACAGTTTGAGCTACTGAAGGGCGCAATAACCTCAAAAATAACTCAAAGTAAAGTGGACAAGACCCTTTCTGGTGAAATAATACCGAAGAATACGGACTATATACCCTATAAGGAAATATATCAAGCTATATAAACATCGTCCTAGTATAATCGATAGATACATGGACATGGTTAAAGAGACGAATTATGTGTTAACGAAGCAGGCACTAAACAAAACACATAGTCGTTCAAAAAGAAACAAGTAATAGTAGTCTTCAGACTCCGCACGGGGCACAACAGATTGGGATATGACAAGCTAAAGATAGGAACCACTGATGAGTGTAAATGTGGCACTGACAAAATGACTGTTGAACATCTGCTTCAAAGATGCCCAACATATGAGGAACATATAAAGCACATATGGCAGTAACCAGTACCATTTGTGAAAAAACTCTAAGGAGATACAGATAGCCTCAAACTGACTACTTCTTTCTTTGAAAACATTAAAGTAGAAGTCTGAGAATGTACGAAGAAGAAGAAGAAAGAATAATGCGGAACGTCTGTGAAAGTTGATGTGATAGGAATAGTTTGTCTTCCCCACTATATCTTTTTCACACTCGAAACTAGAAGGACCCAGAGATTGAGCTCCAAAACAGAAAGTTTTACGGTGACAAAAGGGAAATCACTTCTTTGTGTCACAAGTCGCTTATCATAATTTAAGAGTTGCATCCCTTACATTAAAATACAAAACTGAAGTGTAAAATGGTCCAATTAGTTTGCATTTTTATTCTTTCACCACGCCCCCTCACTTCTTCCACCACCACCACCACTACCACCACCACCACTAACTATCACGAAGGTGTTACAACGTAGATGAGACTTACAATAGCCTACTCTTGAGAATCATCTTGATGGTCATTTACAGTTGTCCGTCACGTTCCCTTGTCGGTTTAATATCGTTGCTTGTTGTCATAAATTTCTGTGCTATCTTAGCTTTGGGTAAAAGAAAAGATTTTCCTGAAATCAATTGATTACTTTCTTCAGTTTTTAAAGTATCTTTAAAAAAATAAACATTGGCGTCCCTTCACATTCTTTTTACCTGATGATGTAGTATAGTGCCGCCACTGTAGGTGATCGCCTTGAGTCACGTGCTATTGCAGCATTGATTACAGAAGTATTTTGTGTTGCATGATGGCATTGCCAGGTTCAATGACAACTTCATATGAATTGCCTCTAACGACATGCATGAAAGAGCAGTCCGCCCTAGTCTGTCCTTGTCCTGCCAGTGACCCCCGGGAACTAACGATTCAGCTAACAGTGCTTCGGTAGTCAAACCCGCCTTGACATTCTTTATCCCATTATTTCTAATTGTCTTAGTGAAATTTTCTGTAAAGAATACTCGAAAAATCCCCTCAGCTTTTCTGGATAATATCGAAACGGCGCGCATTGCAACGTGAAAGCTAAATTAAACACCCACTAAAAGAGCACGCAGTTTTTTTTAGATTTTTTTTTCAATGCATTGCCCATAAGTCATGATGCGTCTAACTACAAAGATCAAGTCAAGTTGACATGGAATAGAAAGACATGAATCAACCACAGGAAAATTAGTGACGTCATCAGGACATGCAACAGGAAGAGAGCAAAATAATCATTTCCTGTCTTGTTGTCGGGTTACTTGCTCGTTAATGATAATGATTTGACAATTACATCAGCGACTCTGGCGTTGATTCATTGTTTCCCTGGCTGACCTTGTTACACAGGCCATATGTTAGTTTCATTGTATTTGTTATTGCAGTTAGCTTCATTGCCTTGGTATCCCTTTCTTGTTGAGTATTTGTAAATGTTTGTTAAATAATTTTCCAAGAGTTTACATTGCCCTCTACCGTTGCCTTTTAGCTTGTCTAAATTTTGTGTGCTTGTCTCCTCTTTGTGACTGTCGCTGACGAAGTAAAACCCCCAAAAAGGTCCTGCATATTTATGCGTATTGTTATTTTGTAAGACTGACTTCAATATAACTATTTATTTAGTTAATATATGACAGACGGTGAAAGGTGCCTCAAATGGCTGTGTGTGGTGTTCCCGGAAACGGGGCCTCCCAGATCTGAGACCAGAGTTGCGTCTAGGCTCCGATGACGCTCACTTGTGCAGCCACCTCACTGCACTATTGGATGGACATGAGGTATGGCATACAACATAGGCGTGAGGTGTTAGAGAAGCAAACCGTAAAAATTGCTTGCTGAAATCGGATGTGTCGGGCCGAAAGGTGCAGATATCGCAGCCAGCTATAAACTACGACACATTGTACTTACCACTCAAAACTAACAGCCAGCATTATTAGAGAGAGATATGGCAGAGAGCGAACGCAAACAATAACATTTAGCTAATATTCCAGTATTGAGGTTTGTGAATAAAAGACGTATGTTCTTTTTTTTCAAAACAATTGGAAGAGAAGACAACTCATAGGAGCTCCATATTACTTACCAGAGTAGAGTTCTCTTTATTCACATGATAACGTGATGTGCTGTCATATTGTTGACCTGTGTTGTCTCCCTTTATTTGTGATTATGTCGCAAAATTGGTTTCAAGTCATTGCAAACGTCTTCAGGTAGATTTATAAACATCGATTGACCGCTTTCAAAATGGCGGCGTATCAGCGAAATGTGTATCAGACAGAGGAAATCGCCAAGGATACATAAAAGCAGACGGGAATCAGTATGAAAAGGATTTTACATTTCAGTACAGGGAAGGATTGTGTATAACTGCAGATAAGAAGGAACGGTAGGAAGTTCTCATTTTCGGAGATATATGCGTATTTCGGCTGCCCACAGTTACGCTAACAGCTGGTAAACCCACTTCTGTTCGAAATATTAAAATCAACAAATAACAGTTTGGGAATTTACATGGATAGGAAGATAGAGTTTTATCAGCTGTATAAAACTAGATAGATGGAACAATATGGATATTATATATGCATACATGCCACACTTAAAGGTTTACCCATAATCTGTACGGGGTGTTTGCGTTTTCAGATGTGTACGGGCCGTACACGGGTCTGTACGGGTTTTTTCGCCTAATTATTAAATATACATATAAATCTTGTGCCACTACACAATTTGCGTCATGAGAATCGCGAGATTTAGCCAAGTGGCCGAAAAAAAAAATAACAAAATCAAGCTGTTTTTCGGCGGGATGGATTTTTTTCGCTAGCTAGCGCGAGGAGGGTTAGGAGAACGATTACGCAGCACTGAAAGTTTTTTTTTTGAAGCTGTGACCAGTTTAGTATTGGTACTCTATTACCATTGTTTTATAAGTTTAGATTTAACCGATAACGCTATGCTTTCTTTTCCCCTAAGGTATATAAAATTTACGCGTAAAAAAAAAAAAGGTAAACTGTAGAAAGGGCAAGAAATGTAAATTTGAAAAATAATACAACGAAATTATGGTAGGTTTAACGTAATGACGGTTTCGCCGAATGCTGCATGTATTTTCGTACAGAGTTTCGCCACTAAATCTAAATGGGTACGAAAATCGCGGAGCATGAAACGTCATTCCGATTTACCAAATTATGTGAAAAGCGGAAAATTTACATCTTAACTCCAGAAAAATTTTTTCTTAAGTCCAGTATTTATGAAGTCTCGAGGATCGGCCGTAAGCGAAAATTATGATAACTACCGTGTATCGGTACTATTTGTTATTTCAGGTTCATATAGAATTCACAAAATATGCCTGTATAATAGTCATTGATATAATGTATTGTATTTTTATATGATCTAAACATGTGCATTGTGGATGAGATGATTGTTGCTTGTACAAATAGCCCCACAGCCTAATGAAGATATATTTATCATATTGCTTTATCGCTTACGAAGATAAAGGCAGTCCCATGGCAGAGATTGTCATAGGGAAATGAAGTGTTAGAAACTTCATCATGGAAGATCCCAGTTTACGAGGTTAAGGTGACTAGTCCCCTTCCTCGCTGCCTTTGCCTCCCCTAGTTCGAGCGCACAACTTTGTACCCATTTACAGCTGGTAAACTGGAGTGTTCTACAGCCAGTTTCAGTAGAAAGCAACCTGATCACATGGTCACTCACTTTATTTATTTTATGTATTAATTTTGGGTAGTTGCTAAGATAGCATCAGTATTTGAATTTGTACTTGATATGAATGATTTGGAAGGATCAAGTTATAGCATATGAAGGGATGTATAGGAGCGGAATAAACCAGATGATGTTTATTACTGATATGTTAATATTAATTCTATATCATTGAATGGATGTTACTTGCTATGACTGTATAACTTTGACACCTGATGACTGACTTGTCTGACTTATGAGCTAGTCAGTTACACTTAATTGAAATGTTAATATTAATGCTATATCACTGAAATGATGTCCTTACTTACTATGATTGTATAACGGTGACATCTGATGACTGACTGGTCTGACATCTGTGCTAGTCAGCTACAAGTCTAGCCAGATACTAGCCAAGACTGATATGTTGCAGGTTCCATGAAATAACTCAAACCAGACTGTCCAGAATCAGAAGCCGGTGTCACTCATCAGAGGCAATCCCACAAAAGTGCAGGACCCCAAAGAGTGAACTTCAACTGGTCATTGGCATCCCTACTGTTGGGCCTACCAAGTCTGATATCAGCACAGGACAGTTCCGTGTCAGCAATATTTGTTATCAAGTTGAACAGATAAGTGTCACTTAGGACACTGACTACCACAATATATGAAACACAATAAATAGTCAAGTGATGACATTTATCAGAGGACTAAAAACCGTGATATATTTAAAATGAATGAAGTCTAAACAGACAATAATAGTAATTGTGTGAATACTGTTATATATATAGATGTGTATGCTCTCTTCCAACTAGTAGAAATAGAATATTAGTGTAATTATTAAACTATTTTAACTATACCTGAGGATTTATTCACTTTTTCCATTTTGTGGGTTCAGTGAATGTACATTTTACTTATCCCCTAGAATATAAGTAATCATAAGATAGTCACAGGGAGGAGACGCCTTAAATCCTGGTACTACTTCTTACCAACTGGGCCAGGGTTTTCACAGTCTGACTATTTTTATGATAACAATACACCAGTGCTTATTTCTAAGACTGGGGTATTACTTGTAAGGTCAGAACTCTTTACTGGCATACTCTTACACATATAATAATTTTAAATAACCTCCCGCTACAGATATCAGTTAACACCATTACGTAAACATTACCGAATAGTAGTAGTCATTATTATCTTCATCGTCGCCAATAATCATCATTATCATTATCACCATCATCGTCGTCATCATCATCATTATCACCATCATCGTCGTCATCATCATCATTATCACCATCATCATTATTTTCGTTATCATCATCGTCGTCGCCATCATTATCCTCATTGTCGTCATCATTATCATCGTCATCATTATTATCATTATCAACATTATCATCAGGATCATCATCATCACTATCATCGTCATCATAATAATCATGATCATCAATTTTCATCAATCATCATCCTCATCACATCATCATCGTCATACTAGTCCTCATCTTCATCATCATCATCAGCCATCATCATCATCGCCACATCATCATATTCATTATCATCATCATCGGCACATCATCATATTCATCATCATCATCATCATCGCCACATCATCATATTCATCGTCATCATCATCATCGCCACATCATCATATTCATCATCGCCACATCATCATATTAATCATCGCCACATCATCATTTTCATCATCAATCATCATCATCGCCACAACATCATATTCATCATCATCATCATCATCATTATCATCGCCACACCATCATATTCATCATCGCCACATCATCATATTAATCATCGCCACATCATCATATTCATCATCATCATCATCATCGCCACATCATCATATTCATCATTATCATCATCATCGCCACATCATCAAATTCGTCATCGCCACATCATCATATTCATCATCATCATCATCATCCTCGTCTCATCTTTACCATAATCATCATCATGTTCCTTTGCATTCCTTACCTGTAGCTAAAC
This sequence comes from Oreohelix idahoensis, assembly GCA_024509875.1. Taxonomy (NCBI): domain Eukaryota; kingdom Metazoa; phylum Mollusca; class Gastropoda; order Stylommatophora; family Oreohelicidae; genus Oreohelix; species Oreohelix idahoensis. Next base: position 4,534 of record JAMPIV010020712.1, on the reverse strand, counting down.
ATCTAAGCCTCAACAAACATTCACATAATCTTGGAGTGATAGTTTCTACAGAAATTTGCTTCATATAATCAGGTTGGCTCATACTAGTTGCTCTTTCACGACATGAATGATGACGCACTAGGTTTCTTCATCCTTTGTCTCATCAGAAATCCCCTAGACACCCCCCCCCCCTCCCGATCATTAAAAACAGTATACTGGTTTCATTCAACAGCTGGACCCTCATTGAAAGTCAGCAACCGTACATGTATGTTCTCTTGATTAATGTGATAGTTTATCTGTAGTTATAGGAAGTCAGCAACCGTACATGTATGTTCTCTTAATGTGATAGTTTATCTGTAGTTATAGGAAGTCAGCAACCGTACATGTATGTTCTCTTGATGTGATAGTTTCTCTGTAGTCAAAGGAAGTCAGCAACCGTACATGTATGTTCTATTGATTGATGTGATAGTTTATCTGTAGTTATAGGAAGTCAGCAACCGTACATGTATGTTCTCTTGATGTGATAGTTTCTCTGTAGTCATAGGAAGTCAGCAACCGTACATGTATGTTCTCTTGATGTGGTAGTTTATCTGTAGTTACAGGAAGGCGACAACCGTACATGTATGTTCTCTTGATGTGGTAGTTTATCTGTAGTCATTGGAGAAGTCAGCAACCGTACATTTGTATGTTCTCTTGATGTGGTAGTTTAATCTGTAGTCATAGGAAGTCAGCAACCGTACATGTATGTTCTCTTGATGTGGTCAGCAGTTTATATCTCGTAGTCATAGGAATCATTCAAGCAACCGTACATGTATGTTCTCTTGATGTGATAGTTTCTCTCAAAGGAAGTCAGCAACCGTACATGTAGTTCATCTATGATTGATGTGATAGTTTATCTGTAGTTATAGGAAGTCAGCACGAACCGTACATGTATGTTCTCTTGATCTGTGGTCGTCTTTATGGACCATAAAGTTTCTTACCGAACATGTTTCTTTGTAGTTTATAAGAAGCGTCATAGCAAGTCAACCGTACATGTATGTTCACTTGATTGGGAGTGATAATTTCTTTCAGAATCCGTACATGTAAGTTCCTCTTGTTTGGCTTCATCACTAGTTGCTCTGTTCAAAGCGAAATGTCTGACACCGTACATCTGTGTGGTAGTTTTCATAAATCAAGTCAGCAACCGTACATGTATGTTCTCTTGATGTGATAGTGTATCGGTATCAGCAAAACGTTAAACATGTATGGTTTCTCTTGTAGTTTTATCCAGTCATAGGAAGTCAGCAACCGTACATGTATGTTCTCTTGATTAATGTGGTAGTTTATCTGTAGTTATAGGAAGTCATCAACCGTAGTTTTCTCTTGTATTTATAATAGTTTCTCTGTAGTCATAGGAAGTCAGCAACCGTACATGTATGGTTCTCTTGATGATTGGTAGTTTATCTGTAGTCAAAGGAAGTCAGCAAAGGTACATGTATATTCTCTTGATGTGGGTAGTTTATCCGTAGTCATAGGAACGTCCAGCAACCGTACATGTATAATTCTCTTGATGTGGTAGTTTTATCTGTAGTCACAGGAAGGCGTCAACGGTAACATGTATATTCTCTTGATGTGGTAGGTTATCTGTAGTCATAGGACGTCAGCCCGTTCATGTATGTTCTCTTGATGTGGTAGTTTATTTGTAGTCAAAGGAAGTCAGTCAACAGTGCTCGTATTGTTCCTATAATTGTGATGTTTTCTCCGTAAGTATAGGAAGTCAGCAACCGTACAGTTATTGTGGTAGTAAAGGGGGATGTTCTAATTATTTATAGGGGAATTAGTGTGTACTGACTGAGATCAGCTGTGAAGGTATCTGTATCTAATAGGTCTAGTGTTTGGCAGATATACCTTACTTTGTACCTCATTATACCTCAGTCAGAAATAATTCTGGAATATTGTGAAGGACTATTGTTTTAATGGTCGAAAATAAGTTATATGATGAAGGTGTGTTAAGTCACAACAATAACAGACAGTTTAGCAATTTAATTTATATCCACCACACTTGACAACACTGTTGGATCACTCACACACATTTAAAATCTCTATAAGGACTATATCATTAAATGAGTAATCTGAGTAAAGTTTCAACATAATAAAATAATGTATTAATTACTTTCATACTATATGTGTCCTCTGATTCAAATACAAAGTGAACAGGATTCACAAATTCAATTGGTAATTACAATTTTATATGTACAGAATTTATCATTATTGTACCTTGATAATGAGAACATATTTTAAATAATATTAGTCCTATGAGTGTGGGGTCATGTTGTGTAGTAGTAATTAAATGAGTGGTAATACTGAGTTTTGTTTTTTCAAGTATGTTGTTATTTGTCATCATGACTTCAAGTGTTTGTTTATCTTGGAAATAGTATGGGGAAAAGTTCACAGTTCCTATCAATTTAAACACTGTATTTTCCCTCTGTTTTATTCTAAAGTCAGATTTTGAGGGGGGGGGGGGGGGGGGGGGGGGGCATAATGTTGAGCTCCTCTGGCCACAGACGAGCTTATCTTTCGTGATGGCGGCAGGAAAAGAACTCCTCTGCTCGATAGCCTCCCTGTGTTCTGGAGACACCTCACTGGTCACTATCTGGGACCCAGGGAGTATGAGTGTCAGCCTCTAGGTTCAGCAAAGCCTCAGACCAGGTGCTGCTCAATAACTGTTAGGACCACGGTCTCCCTGAAACAAGAAGGTTGTACCTCCTATTTCAGAAAACTAACCTTTATAATAAATTTCCAGACTGAACACAATACGACATAACAAACACTGAGTTCGCGCGCAGAGCGGTAGGCCAACTGCTATCTTCATCTGAAACAATTTTACACCAGTATACTCCCCCCTAATGGTTACTACGCCACTGCAATTCCAGCATTATTTCTTTCTAGTCAATAAGATAGGTGTCAGTGTACTGTTTGGCAATTCCATGTAGTTTTACTTTCCTCCGACACCTTCTGTTCAGGTTGGAGCACTATATAGGGTTTACCTCATGTTCGCTTACTGAACGTCCACACTATCTGATTTACAGACGTTAAATTATCAATTTTTACATTCAATTTTCATTAAAAGATATCTCAACTATTTCAAATGCTTATCCCACAACATTCATGGAATATAAGTCACAGTTACGTTGAATGGGCATTGAATATAGCACAATTTCGATCTGCGATGTCCCAGGACTTTTATTTAGAAAAACCATATGCAATGGCGCTCAACGCACTGGTTCTTTAAGTAAGTTTATTTGAAAATGTGGTGCTGACCTGACGCCTTTTTGATTGACTATATTGGCGGGTTAACCAATCAGTGCCATGTTACTATCAAGAGTTTGAAAAAAATAGGTTACCTTCCTACTACCGTGTCACTAGCAAACAAAGAAGCTATATGTATAGTTCCGACTATTCGTGTTAAGCCTTACAATTTACTTTGCCATCAATAGGAGTGTATAACCTGGGGGACCTATTTCCGTACTATGGTGGTGTGAAAATCTGCCCACTGAGCAGATTTGATTTTGGGTGTTGTCTGACATCCCTCACTATTTCTTTTGGCTATAATTTGTTAATTCCTAGACTATTTGCGTAACGTTTAACATATTCTTTGTCAGCAAGTCTAGGAACCCAAATATATAAATTTAATGGGGCTAAGGGGCTGCGTTCAAAATATGCATTTTCTTCTACCTCCTGTTCACTTCGAATACGATGTGGTGTCTGCGTACTGTAAAGTTTTCAAACGTTAAACAGTATAATTCTGTTTTCCTATTAGCGTTTTTCAGGTTTAAAAACCTAATCGTATGGGTAGTGTTTTTTATCACTGTCGATTTGAAAATAAGCTAGTGTTTGCCATTACACGCGTGATGGTGTAATTGTTGTTTGTATCGCGGGAGGACTGTGGTAGTATTGCCTGCGTTCCGGCTTTCAGCCCCTCCCCTTTCTTTCTATCCCTTAGCCATCAGTCTTTCTTTTATGGTAACCTTAGGTATAAAATGACATGAAATGGAATATTAAATAGAGGTACAGCTTGCGTATCTCAAGCTTTTCTTAGAAAGGCAGTAACGTTTTATCGTAGGAAAGTGGGTATAGAAAGCAGTAGGCTTTTACTATCAACGTGAAAGCGTTACAATTTGCAGACGAAGTAGAAAACAAGGGGGATTTCGAGTACAGTCATTGTGACAGCACTGTTCTTTACATTCTTCTTTCCTTTTATTAAATTTCCTGATAGGCTTTACCATATTACGTTTTACTTTAAATATGTGGATTAGAAATTCCACACGACCCCTTCTCCCCACTTAAAACAGACGTTATCATTCCGTCTAAAATTCTATCAACCATCGATCCCTTTATTAAATTAACCTTGTTAAACTGTGATCATAACAACCCCCTTCTTTCTTTAACACACCTACCGACATCAAAGTAATAACCAATCTATATCAGTACACACTCCACTTTCTTCTCAAACATGAAACATGAGTCATCTTCTACCATCTCCATACACAGCATATACTCCCTCCCCTTAAATTCA